>VBVR01001224.1:0-32932 GCA_011638315.1 Tetramorium parvispinum | reverse complement strand
TATTTATTAACTGTTTAATTTTTAACAAGTAACGATTACCTTTAGACTTTCTGCACATATTTTGATAAAATTTAATGATTTTATGGAGATTAATTCCCTGTATTTCTTTTATTTGTGTTAATGAAAAAATTGCTCATTTCTGAGTTAATAAAAATAACTCGTATAAATAATGGCCAGGATTGGAATTGGGAAAATTATATAAAATCATATATACACAATGGAGATATTTTATTATATATATATATATAATACAATATTTAATATTTTAATGTATTTTTTTCTGAGAAAATAAGTATACTTATACTCGTAACTCGATACATTTTAGCTACGTGGGATGCGATTAGGCGTTACCACGGCATTCCCTATAAAATGACCGACAAAGTTAAGAAAATTAAAATTTATTGCTAATTCGAACAGTGGACAGAGAACCTGCGTCTGGACTGACAGGCGTGATAACGCCAAATCGCCGGCTGTTTACATATACCATCTCTATATGTATATACATATACATATATTCAAACATACAACAAACGAAGACTATCTTTCGTGGTATTTACGTATTCGTTTTATTGGTAAGTATTTTCATTACTTTTATCAGTAAGTTCTCAGCAAACACAATGTTACATGTAACGTACATGTTAGTTGTAATTTCCTACTCAACAATATAACTGTTATATGACAATGTAACATGTTATATAACAATTACATTGTTGAGTAGGAAGTTACAACTAACATGTACATTATATCCCACAAAACAGTATAAAACTTGTAATAACATTGTAGTAATATTGCTATAATGTAACTGCAAGTTTTGTGCTGTATGGGATGTAACGTTGTGTTTACTAATATTATGAGTAAAAGTTATCAACATTGGTAACATCTTTTGGTACATTACATACATACTCTGATAGGATGCTAAACACTTATCGGCTTCACTTGCAATTTTCTTATCTTCTAGTATGTTTCTATTATTTCATTGTTATATAGATAACGCTGCGCTTATCCATATAACGCGAAACTGTCAATAAAATAAAATAACGGAAAGGAAAAAGAATGGCATATTGTTCGATAATATGTAGCTTAGAAGATTGAATATTATGGCCGTCTCATAAAGCGTGTGAGCTTAAATTGAATCACCGGTATTTGATTTTTATTCAGTAATGCGTGCAACAAAAGTACCAATTCAACTATAACACTGATACGCGTGCAAGTTTCCAAAAGCGATATTCTACTCTTTGTAAGTGTTGTGTGTGGACGTAATATTAATTATCAAGTCAGTACAAAAAGTTCTCTCGCTAAATTCCATTTAAAATAAATTTAATTTCTTTATTAGAGAAAGAGAAAAAACTTCTTTATGTGAAAAAGTATATTGAAGCTGATGATTACGTTAATTAATAAAAATCAAGTCTAATTTTTAATTTTATTCGACAATCTGCTCCGTCTCCTCTTATACGAATTTAATAATTTGTGATTATGATAAACGAATAAATAACGCCTCTTTCGTATAATCTTTATAATATTTTTATATAAAGAGCAAAAAAGGTGTTTTAAATGTACAAAAACGTTACTTAGCTACAAACAGATGTACACCTCTGATATCTCGACGTGGAAATCTCGCTTGTGCCAAGGCTCTGCCAGCTTCATTAAACTCGCTTGGCCGCTTCACGCGTAACCGCCACTAATAATACACCAATGACCGTAAATACGTCCTATCAATTAAACGCTTAATTATCGTATCCCATGTCCTGCTTAAGACACGATATTAATATATCTAAGAATATAACAGGGAGTGTCTCGCGCGGACGATTATAAAAAATTGTATAACAGAATACTTATGTCTCTACGAGAAACATTAGTTCATGTTATCGCCTTCCCTCGCATATCTCACGCGCTATCAGAAAAAATAGGCTCACGACGATGGATTAACCTTTAAGCGTCGGCTTCAGATACTCTACGCAATTTTCCCGCCGCCTCTGGGAATTAATTTTAGACGGTATCTTCAACTCATCTTGAAATATCCCATAAACGATTCACGACATCAGCAAACATTATACAAGTAATTTTATGATTAAAGCATCTTTTTCATAAAACGCTCTAACGAAACTTTGAAGAAAAATATTTTCTTCTGTTATTGAAGTAATATTTCTTTGAAAACTATTGTTAGGGCGCTCCGTTAAACGCTTTTATCATTAATCAAATGTATAGAATATTTTCCGACATTTTGGATGGTTAACGTTAATAAAACATTATTTCGAATTTCAATTTTTGGAACTGCTATTTTTAGAATGTTCATCGATACGACTCGATTTTAAATGTATGATTTACATATCTGAATTAGCATGATGATCAAACAGGATGATCGTATATTGAGGATCAACGCTAAGTAGAAATGTGCGATACGCGTGATACGTTGTTATGATATAAGTTCGCTGTATCTTGTAACCTTAGTTACGTTTGATAAAATTCTCTGGCAGACACCAGCATTACTTATATTGTACTTTGTCCTATGTAAAACGTGTTTTATTAGGAATGTTTTAAATTAAATCCATTTAAGGAATTATTAACAACAGGACTTGTTTTTGTCACGATTAAGGCATGATCATGAATTTCTCGAACACATATATAGTAAGAATGAAACGTATTAGCGTTAAAATAGATGAGAATTCTTTCATTAGATATTGAAGAACAACGAAAAAAAAGTCTCAACCATTTTGATATCCGTATAAAGTACAAAGTTAGTTTTTGGATTGACCGTCGTTTTTAATCCTTAAAAAAGGTATTTCAAGTTCCACCAATTCTAAAACTTGAATTTTTTAATTCTTTTTATATATTTAAATTGATAAATAATCAAAAGCATTGATTTCGATACAATATTATTCTTTATTTTTCATGTTAAATTTCTTAGATCGGCAACAAAAACAATTAACATTATGTGTTCCAAAAACTATACGAGAAAAATCTAAAAGAAGTAAAGAAACTAAAAGACACTTATCATTTTGTTGAACTTTCTTCACTTTCTTCACCAGTTAATGTCTAAAGGGATTACTTTGAAGGGGATAACTGTGAATAGGATTAGTCAATTATTTTTTCATAGCGTTAGTCCGAAAACTTTCTTATTGCTCCTGATGTCAGAACTTAAGCGTGAGTAGAGACTATAAATGTTCGAGTAATTCTGTTATTCGGATAATTCGATAAAACTTGAAGATGGGATTTCCGATAAAAAAATAGCTGAATATTTCAAGTATCTGAATATCAAGATATATTATGCTTTTTTATTCGAATATGTACAAATAGTCTGTGTTAAATTGGTCAAAAGTATCACAAGTCTAATAAATATGGAAATATATATATATATATATATGCATACTGCAAAATGACAGTACTAGTACAAATACGACAATAATGCAATCTGAAAATATGCATGATATTCGAAGTACTCAAATTACTCGACTATTTATTTCATCTTAAATAGAATTATTCGAATCTGAGAATCGAATTGCAGTTACATCTAAATATTTAGATATTCAAACGTACCAAGATTTTCAAATTTACTTTACATAGCTCTATTATGAACATTTTCTTTACATTTATTTATTACAACATCCCCTTGCATGGATCTAAAATTTACAAATGCAACAAATAATTTTCATCGCGCTAATTAAAATTTCCTCTTAATAAACAATTTATCGAAAACAATTATTCAATGCAGTTTTCCAAGAAAAAAGGTCAAATACAGAGATTATTCTACCAACAGATTTACATTTTGTCAATTGCTTTGTAATCTCATAAACAAAAGCTTGTAAAAGTTACGAAAAATCCGTTAAAATATGTGCGTGTAGATATTCCGGGCGTGCGACAAAGATCGATGATCAATAATAATTAACAATCTACAGTATAAAAGAGATCTTTGACGGAACGGTGAACCTGGAACGTGTGTAAACGTGTACAAGTGTCAATGTGTATTTAACAATGTAGCAACAATAGATATACATATAATACGTATATGCAGACAGAGCGGATAGACTTACGTTTGATCCTTACATGCATACTACGTGAGTTATATACACTTGATTACTCGTTACACATATTCGTCATTTCATATATATTGTATAGCCCATTATCGCCAGGTATTGCAACCGACATAATTGCGGCGTGAATTGCCAATGCTACAAACACCGAAGGAACGCATCTCGCATCAACTTATGTGTATATTTAGAGATCATTTCGCGCACAAGCGCATATACGTGAATGTCTAGGGCAGCAATACTTGAACCTAGCAAAAAGTTACATCAATTTCAATCCTGATTGTTCCTACGTTTCTCCCGTGAATTGCTGTCGCTGTTGGCTACATTTCACGTCGTGTCTCCTCTGCCTTCCCATCCTATTTTATTATCATTGTTACACTTAACCGCCACCGAATGGATATGAATTGGAATAGACTCGATGGCCTTGTAATAACTCTGCAGTTAAATCTACAGTTCACCTTGTATAAAAACCTTATGAAAATAATTGCTCTACCGTAAAATCCGACAATTTCGCTTATGGCGTTACCATCTTACAGCTACAAGAATTCAAAATAATCCCACTGCCTCCGAAGGAAAAACTCAAGAGCCGATCACCTCGGCTCTTAAAATGTAACGAGTAGTTGGATGCGACCGCTCCGTCGCGTTACAACGCGCGCGAAAATCCGCGATTTGATCGCGATACCAATGGACAAAGTACGCTTTTCTGCTTTTATCGTTGACAGATCGTGTGCAGCGAAATAACGAGCTGGAATAAGCGCGTGGTAAACGTTGTGATTTCAGAAGGCTACAGGAATTGCCCTCAGACAATCTGGACAAATCTTAGATGTGCTGCAAACGCAGTGCTGCGGACAATCAAGCTCGGAAAAAACCCTGTCAATTAATCCAGCAAGAACGCACAAATGTCTGCCACAACAGTGATACATTCTACTTCGAATCAGACCACCTAACCACTTGGTCGTTTCCGGTGACCTCCAGATGATACAAGAATGCAAGAAATTTTTTGAAAAAAAACCGTCTAAAGAACGTCGGAAAAAAGAGGTCTTTCAGATTATCTTTATCTCACATATTTGCATTGCTATAAATTTTTTTTTCATATCCTTGATACGAATCGCAAGTGTAGAAAATAACGACGTCGCTCGGACCACAAACAGACATCTCCGATTAAAAAGTCTCGGTAAGAAAATATACATATACATACATGTAATCCTATTATAATTTTAAGTATGTGATTGCGTGTGCTGATAGTGTTTACAAAGATCTGATTATTCATTATTCAAATTAATGTCTTTTCTTATTCTACTCTAGATAGTATGAATATATTACGAACAGTTTAAATAATCATTAAAAATAATTTAGCATATTACAGAATGTAAGTCATAATCTTACGAAGGAGAAAATCAACTATGATCTATCGATCAGTTCCTCCTGGATAATAAAAATAAGCATTGGTAACTAAAATACTGGCCATTAATAACACTCTGCAAATTATTCTGTATCCGTTTGTCTCACTACGAATTCGTGTTAGCTAATCTCAATTTTTAGTGCAACTGGTGGTCTCGATGTGTAGGAATAAACCTGCGGTATGCGATATCGGATACGTAGTTAATGCCAGAATCTTGCGCGATTTATTTCACAAACGTTTCATTTCGTCCGAAGACCGCTCGCGTGAACCAACGTGGAGCGAAATCGAATCTTATATTACGCTACGCCTCCCGCCGTGTTCGATAAAGCGCCGTGTTAATTGGTGCATACATCTCCACTTCTGCTCTCTTAATTACACAGGTGTCCCGTCAACGAGGACCGTGCGCAGCTTAATTTATCATGTCGGAAGTGCCGTGTGTCTACTGACAAGAGACAACGACTCAACTCATATCCGCGCTCACGCGAGTCATCATCCCGACATCATCGCCACTCACTGTTGTCGCGCTAATTACGTACTCGACGACACAAGGGTGCATATATCGTTGCAATCGTAACAAACTCCATCCTGCTTCACATTTATAATTAGTAGACTTAATTATACTCCTCTCCGTTCAAACGTACAAATATCTCGAACATAGAAGAAGTCCTAAGGTTCATTGAAGCGTAAATCCCGTCTCCCGGATCACCTAGAAAGCTACTTCATCGTGTCGTTAGGCGAACAATTGCACAACCGCGCGCTCGCAGCGCGCAACGGCTCGAACTCGTCTTAACAACTAGAGTATATGACGTGTAACGCAGTGGCTAACATTGTGACAAAATCCAAATAACAAATGTCTTTCATAAGGACAATGGCAGGGCGACGATCGTTCCGTGGTCTGCCGGAAAAGGCTTCTTCTTCCTCCTCTTTCTCTTCCGCACTCGTCTTTCCGTCGACGACTTCCGGTCCGAGTAACAATCGTGTCAATCATCCGCAAGATGATCCGTAATTCTCGGACTGGCTGACCTCGGCCAGATCTCGGTTTCGACCGTGTGTGTTAGAGCGGTCGATCGAGATGCAAAGGCCACCGCGTCCTCTTTCAGTTTGTCCGTCGGTCGAGTATATCAAATCTGCACAATAAAGCGAGGTCACCTCGACTCACCCGGTTACAATTACACGCCAGTGTGGTTGAATATGTAGGAAACGTTGCTGTCCTGGTGGACCGGCGGTCCGTGCCAGGCACGTCTCGTAGACGAGTTGTTGTTGTTGTTGTTGTTGTTAACGTAGTACGAGGACTTCCTCATGCTCGTCGAAGAGGACATCATCGCGACGGTCTCGTAGTACCTGAGCTTGCCGCAGCACCGGCCGCTCTTCAGTATGGCAATGAAGCCGCGCCGGTATTTCTTGTTGAAGAAAGCGTAGAGGATTGGGTTTATGCAGGAATTGCTGGCGCCCAGCCATTGAGCGATCGGCGTGGCGATCGGCAGGATCTCGTCCTCCCTCTCCGCCACGTCGCCGCCCAACTTGATCACGGCAAAGATTACGTAAAGGGGCAACCATGAGAGGACGAAGAGTATCACGACCACGACCAACATCTTGACCACCTTCACCTTCGACTTCTGCTGTATCCTCTCCATCTGGGCGTCCTTGGTATCGGTGGGTATGTGCCTGCGCCACACCTTGATCCAGATGAGAATGTAGCAGAGGGATATGAGTATCATCGGCAGCACGTAGCAAAGAGTCAGATTGCCAATCAGGAAGAACAGCGAGCCATCCTTGGGATGCGGCCACGTTTCCAGGCAGAGACGCAGGTCGGGATCGTCGTCGTAGATGGAGACCAAGTCGAAGAACAGCAACCAGGGCGACGTCATTGTTAAAGCGATGAACCAGATCACGACGATCATCATGCGAGCTCGCCGTTTTGTGATTTGACATTTCAGCGGCCACCAGATCGCCAAAAACCTGCAAAATGTAAACCGCAGGAGTTAATTATTACCAATCACTTTATTCGCTAAAACTAAAAATTCGTAAAAATAGAAGAATTTGAATGGATGACATTGCAAATAAGAAGCGTTATACTTTTATAACGTGATTTTTATGCATTCATACAAATTGATAAAAATCAACTTAGGATTTCATAAAATTTAAAATATATTTTAACAGAACTAATTAAAAAAATTTTTACATATAAAATTACCATACATAGTTTTTATATGTATAAGTATCTAATTGACTCTTAACATATCAATAAGATTTATATGGTATACCAAAGATTTTTTATTCGATATCACGCCGCAATCTTGTTTCACGGAATGCATGATTTTAGTCTTCTATATAATTAATGCGATAAAACATCAACAGAGAGAGAGAGGTACCTATGTAAGAACTATTATTAAAATCAAGTAATATTTCAAATTATTAAATAATAATTGATACGTCAGGTTTATTGTGAAAGAAAATAAAGTTTAGTGCGGGAAGATTTATATCGGGAAGGGAGCGCAAAATTCTTGATCAGACGATCAGATCTCATTTGTTAACAATTTTCTCGTCAGCGATAAACCTGTACTCCGCAATGCGTAAAGAGTACTTGCGTTAGATAACCGATCTGATTTATTGTACCATATGTCACGAAGAATGCAGAATAGCCATTTTACGGTCACCGGGACAGGTTCGGCTGAGCCAGGCGCCTACGCGCGCGCAGGAAATTATGAACCGTCGCGTACGGTCGTCACCATTTTTAGGTCTTACATACGGAATTGCCAACAAATATTCCACTCGCTGTTTCGAAAGACATTCGCACCCGTTACGCTTCGACGGGCACGCCGCGAGCTGTGTAAGAATAGATACGAGGAACACCTTTTATGCGACGCAAGAATTCTCGTTTGCCGTCCAGATTATTTAGGACAAGTCGGATTATTTCGAGAAAAATCTGAAATGGGGCGTGTTTTCGTACAATACCGACTAAGTTGATCACCTTCAAGTAAATGATCGAGCCATTTATGGTAAGTTCTAAGGCAAGTCTTCTAAGAATGACACGTTTAGAAGCGCAAGTGTAACTTTTGTCATTGAAATACCTTTCCAGGTTTTTATACGAAAACTAATATGAAGCTTATGTAAGTAAAGACAAGTAACATATAATGCGTAATGTAAGCAGAAAAAAATAACCGTAATAACACTGTTCAGAAGCAAGAATTATACAATTTATTTTCAAAGTCAAATGGATTAAAATTGCAAAAAGGGGAAGTTCTTGCAAATTCTACGTAAAATATGCTGGAGGAGAAAAATGATATTGACATAATATGCGGAAGAGCAAACCATTGCAATTATTCATTAAATTATGTAGCCTGTGAGTAACTGATTGTGAGAGAAAAATATAGTTACTTTTGGACTCTACCACAATTTTATATTTCAACAATATTTCTAATGTTTATATTTCACAATATTTCTAATGTTAATTATGGTTAACATAATGACGCATACAGTTAAGTTAATCATATTTCGTATTAGAAATATTATAAAATTATAATTGAGTCCAAAAGTAAGTATATTTTTCTCTCTGTGGATACAAATCGCGTTCGCCTGTATGTAACGATAAGAGAACACGGGGTAAAGATCGTATAAATCGCTGTCGAAGCGGTTGAAACTCGCGGACCATCGATCATCACGACGACGACGACGACGACGACGACGACGACGACATTGCGGCGTCGCGGGATGAGAGCAATTGACGATCCTTTCGTTTCGAAGTCTTATATTAATGGCGATGAAGTACGTTCAAATTCGGAGGAGATCCGCGCGGGCGTCTTTGTTATGCAAAGAAGCCATAAAAGCGGGACACTCGTCGGAACGCGCGAAATGAAGGATACTTCTTTTTCCTCATTAATTAAACGGTCGAATACTATCTTTAATGAACGTTTCTCTCTCGCAATGTGTCCCCTCCTCCCTCCCCGCCGCGTGCAAATCGTCCAGTTTCCGGATTCATCAAGTCGCCATTTTGCCGCTCGCACCAACAGACATCGCGGACTTTCCGCCTCCGCGGTTACGAACGCCGCCCTTCTCTCGCCGGCGTTATCGCCGACATCGCCCGTGTCTTCGTCGCCGTGGCCTTCGATTCAATGAATAAACTTTAAACCGTGACCTTCCATAAATCAATGCGGCCCGATACTGATCTGCAAGCGTTCTTACGGAGCGCGGCGTCACTTCCGAGTTGTACACGGGCGGCTTGTATACAACGCTGCATTTAGTGCGATATATATATCATATATAAACAACGAATCTCTCTCTCTCTCTCCCCCGAGCCTCGCGTCGACTTACAATCAGCGACATGCGGCTAGGCGGCAAGAAGAATTGAAAAAAAAATTCCACAAACGCGGAAATCTAGCTCGTCCAAGGCTGCCTGTGGTCGCGCGGTGGGGCGAGCACAATGAGACGTTTGCAATAATGATCCCGGAGGCCTGTATATAAAGGGATCGTCTTCCCGTAGTTGCAATTGCAGTAATCGATCAGTGTTGTCCTGTGTGTACTCGGGAATAAAGCTGATAAAACGCTTAACATGTTCAAACTGGCAAGTATATATACATCGTACATTCACACGCACTCGTTCGTCCGCACCTGTGCTCGATTTATTGTATTTCCGGCCACGAGGATATTTCCGCGACTTCATTCTTAAGCATCAACGATAAAGTGTTTGGCGCGTCGTGACATATTTTCGAATAATTCGGACGCCGTTGCTGCGAAATTGTCATCGAAATGTCGCCTGTGATGTTCAACATAAAGTTTTCTTCATCGGGTTGGGTAAAATAAAATCCGGAATGCTGAATACATTCTGCGCGAATACAGTGCTAACAAAACTCTATGGAGCAGCGCTTAATTTCGCTGATAAACGCGTCAACAGAGCGCTTACGCCTCATAAATTCGTCAATCGTCAAGTCCGCCGAAGTCGAGAACGCTCAGACACTGCGATCCGCGTGCGTAGAACCGTCCGCGATCGATCAACCAGTGTAATCCTTCTCGAAGCGGAACAGCCCGGATAGAGGAAAGCGTTATCGTGAAATTACAACGCCGTCGAAATCGAAGGATCGCGGAAATCGTTTCCGCGCGCGAAACGGATAATTGAATTACCATGAGAGAAAAAGAAAAGCGTAGCGCTATGATCGGATTTTGAAGAAAAAAGGGGGGAAAAAATAAAGAGATCGCTGCGACGCGCTCGTTCTTGGCACGTGGTGATCGTCTCGGTGATTAATTGGAGTGAGGTGATATCGAGCTCGCGCGGTGGCAAAAAGCGGGCCGATATCAGGCGTCGCTAAATGCGCCTCGCTTGCTCGCTCGAGCACACTCTCGACATTTTTCATAGCGCCCGTAAAAATCGGGGTAGGTGGACGGGCGCGAACCGGGTATGCGATTTAAGCGACGTGTCCCGCTTTCAAAGTGTAATCACCCTTATTGCTTCGCAGGTCCTGATAGCTATCGCAGTGGTAGCGGCCACATGCGCACCGATGCCGGGACCGGAACCGGCGCCAACCCCGCTACCAGCTCCCCTGGGCCCAGGTGCAGCGGTGTTCATCCCTAATTATCCCCCGCCAGGCCTCTTCTCGTCGCCTTTTGTACGGCCTTTCGTACCGTTTGCGGGTTTAAACCCGTTCACTTTCGGGTACGGGTTTAACAGATGGATCCAGCCGGGCTCGCCGTACATTTTCTAACAACGATTCGGCCTCGCCGAAGGATCGCCAATCGTCGTTCCAAAATTTCTAATTATTATTATATTAAGAATTCAATATATAGAATAACCGATATTTGTTTGGATAAACAAAATAACATAATAACTTGATGATAATTCGTATGTCGCGATTCACCGCAACGCGCCAAATGATTCTGTATCGTGGAACGTCGAAATAAAATATTCTCTTGTCGCAAACGCCGCAGTGTAGCTCGACTATGACGATCCCTCTCCCTCCTTCTATCCACCCTCTCTGTCCCTGCCGACATATCTCCGACATCCGTTAATTCTGCTCCGCGAAAGAGGAGAGCTTTTGGCAAACTCCGCCGCTATCGAGCGGCCCATCAATTCCGTCCATTTGTACGCCGGTGAAATTTATGAAACAACACGCATTATACCGCATAATCGCGCTGTTCGCGGACAAGTAATTCCGTTTTAATCCATTATCTGCCAGCGATACATTTTCGGGATAGTACGTTAAATTTTGGTCCCGCATTCTCTGCGGTGTGCGCGCTATGTGGTAATAAACAATTCCGCACAAATAATGCGAGGCAAATGCGAAACAGATGTGGATAAGAGCGTGAACAAGATTAAACGCTCATAACACGGGAGACATATTTCTCTTCTCGCGGGATTTATTTTGCATCACTTTTAATCTTAATGAGCCTTGGCTCCATAACTTATCGTTAGATAGCCTGAAGATATGTGAATGAAGACATAAATTATGTAACAAAACATGGAGAAAAGGTGGGAAAACATGTAATATTACAATTCATAAATAATCTTATGTCATGTCGCATAAAATATGAAATATCATTAGACAAGTGGATTAATATAACAAGTTTCACAAAAAGTGATTAAACAATGGTGATTATTATACAATTATTAAAATAGAATTATATTATTATAAGTTATTATGTTATATTGTTTATCCAAACAAATATCGGTTATTCTATATATTGCATTCTTAGTATAATAATAATTGGAAATTTTAGATGTTTTACTACATTTTTGAATACATAATATCTAACGTTTCTACGAGATTTATTATATAAATTATATATATATATATAAGAAATAGAGATATAATATAAATAGAGAAAGTGTCTCATTTTCGATCGGATTCATCTTTATATGTTAATAATGTTGTATGAATTTATGTCAGTTATATTTATATATTTTTTAAATTTATGTAAGTTTACAAGAAGTACGTGTCATATTTAAATTCTCTAATAAATTACAACTCGTAATAGATTATGAAACTTTGTTATGCATATAAATCTGTGCTGTGAAAATGTACCTTATCTAAGATACGTGTAAGGAACATATCACCATACTAATGCGTGTTAGAATATATGATGCAGACTGTTCTGATAAAGGATATTACGCGACGACAACGCATAATTATTTTAGACTACTCTATTATTATTATTTCTTTAGTTTCATTTTGGAAAAGAGAAACTATTGTGATTAATTATATTTACGCGATTATATTAGTCACGTACTATATAGCTACACTGTTGCATTAGAAAATAAAAAGTACTCCTTTATTTTATATTATCACAAAAACAAGCAACTTTCGAAATTTTTACTTAAATGAATTGGATGCTCCATAAAAAAGATAATAAGTATAAGGGATTTCAAGTGTGAATAATTTTCATTAGAAAAGCCCTCCCTTTCTTGAATAAATATAAATAGATTAATTTTTTAAATACAATCAAATGTTCAGAAAATCAATCAAAATAAAAGTCCGTCGCAAATCAAATAGGCGGAAAACTTGTTTCGAATGAAATGCATTGATGCGTTATATAGATGATTGGGATTTATTTTTTTGAGACAAAAACGGAAACACAAAAAAAACTTTGCGGCGTTTCTGTCCATTAATTTTCAACAGATCTTGTCAGTGTCAACTTTACGCAAGCCATAAAACGACACTCGGCACTCTTCCACGCCTATGATTCGTTCAAAGTGCAATATTCGACATGACAGCTGATAAGATAAACTGGGTGCAATAGGCAAGCATCTCGTCGAATAAAAATGCTTTCGGAAGGTTGAAAGATGAAGGAGGAGCGATCATTTTGAGAATGATTCACAGGAACACTCGTAAAGAAGAGCTCGGACTTGCACTAGCTGCAATGTATATACGTTTGTATGTGACAAGTAAGATGCAGTTACGCCAACTTGATATATCTATAATATCTATCTACATTGGAAGAGAAAAAAAATACGTTTACGCGCGCTCCGGTTTATTGCGCCCTTAGTAATATATATGTGCGTTCAATAAAATTGCTACTAGCACAGGAATATTGTGGATAAGGCCGGATAACGTCAGCAGACGCAGAATGGCGAACGGAAGGCATAAAAATCTTTTCGCAGGGCCAGCAAGGATATTATCTTTATAGCAGCGTTATTTTCCTTTCTTCACAGTGAGATACCTCTGGGACGTGGAGTTGCACGTTAGAGCAATAAGATACTCGTTGGATTTATAATTAAAATTTTATTAAAATTCCATATGAACAAGGGTAGGGTTCAGGATGATGGCAGAATGATCCAGGTGAGAGTCTGGAAATTTTGTCGATGAAGTACAAAGAAAAGACAAAGTTGGGGATTGACCGATCCCGCGCGGAGTGTTGGGGGTCCTGGTTGGTCCACGCGCACGTCCTTTTTAAATCCCGCTCTCTCTCTCGCCGCTTGATGGTTGGGTCTGATGGTTCACGCGGTGGAGAACGGCGATAAAGTGTGATGTGTCGAAATCGGCGATGGAGGCTGCGTGCAAAATTTGTCGTCTCTCTTTGAATTTTCCTTCGCATTACGTGGTCGATTTACGAGGAAGTAGGGAGATGTGTGTGTATCTTGTTTTTTTCTTCCAGGGCTGCGTCGTCGTGACTCGGTGGTGGTGGTAGTGGTGGTGGTGGTGGCGAGTTTACGCTGGCTCTCCTAGTCTAACCGTGCAGACCTCCTAAACCAACGAGACCAAGACCGTGTCCGGCCAAGACGGTCCTGGTGACGACAGGGGGGCTATGGATAGCGGGAGCAATGGGCTGGGCAATGACATGGGCGCCATAGGAGAGAGCCGGGCCGTGGCTGACGACGGCCGGAGCGATAATTGGGCCGATGCCGTGGCTGACGGCAACACCGGTGAGACCACCGGGAGCGGCGAAGGCGACAGCCAGGATGGCAGCGAAGACAGCCTATGAAGAAAATTGTAAGGTGCTTTTACTGCTCTCTTTAATCTGCAGTCTTTCAGTCTCTTCCGTAAGTTATTCTACGATCTGTGCGTAATGTGTCTTCCGTTGGTGTCCCGGTTCTTGTACCTTCCGAAAGTTTACCGCGAGGAAGTAGACAATGAGAATAATCAAAGTTACACGGTAATCGCTACGAATTACATCATCTCGATTAAAAACGGAGCGCAGGCGATCCGCTCGTGATCGAACTGTGGTTTCGAAATCGCGAGAGAACACGAGGTGCGTTAAAAAAATGCAATGCGCGAGCTGCATTCCGCCTCGGCGGCGGTGGTGGCGACGGCAGGGAGCACCACCGTTATGCTGACTAACAATGTGCATGCTTCAGTGATTTCGTTCGTGTAGATTTCCGCTAGGGAAAGAGAGGTCGGGTGCCATTGCGCCGGTGAGTCCGGTGAGTCCGGTGAACGGCGTAAGGGCGGGTTCGTCGTCGTGTCGTGTATGCGCTCACATGCCAAAGCGGAAAGGTCACAGCAAACGCGAAGGCCTAGGCAAGGAGAGGCAGCGAGATCGTTTTTTCTCCCATGTTTACATATATGCATACCGTGGGATAGTCGCCCGTCTCTTTATCGATCACGGGAGGCGCGAGAGCGCAATGACGACGAAAGGAGTCCCCGCGGCGATGTATTAGAGGCACTGTTTACTCGGGATGTACAGACTCGCGTCGTTGCGAGCCGGCGAAAAGGAAATCTCGACTCTCGGAGCTGAAAGATAACGGCGCGCTTCGTGCTAAACGTCTTTTGGCGTGTATCTCTTCGGCGGATCCACGCCCGGCATCGTAATGACTCCTTTTACGGATCGACGGATGACAATGTCGAGAATGTAGTGTTTGCGACGAGCCCGATCGGGAATAGTAATCGCGACGACGCCTCCGTAAAATCAGTCAGCGGAAATACTGCCGCGTCCTGTTTGCAGAAAATTTACGTTTCGGAAAATCGGCATTCTATTGTTATCTGTGATGCGTATTCTTTACCGCGTTTACGGTTTTATCGATCAGTCAATCAGTAAATTTGAGCTGACGGAAGCGCGACGGTCGACAAAGAAAGTGAAAACGACCGCTACCCGTTCCATCCCGAGCGTCTTGCAATTGTAATCTTATAATTGTAACGTATAATTGTAAGGAAAAAAATTTGTAGAAAAAAATATAGGATTATAAATAGATGAATCGTTTTAGCTTACCAGCTTGAACATGTTGATTGGTTGTGGATTGCTTGTTACTCGGAAGTAAGTCAGCTTATGCCTCTTTCGGCGACTCGGGAGTCTTATATACCGCGTGAGATTTTTAAAAAACGTCATAAATTTGATCACGTGACCTGCGGTATCTGCATGACGATATACGCTGGTCAGTTAAATCAGCCGATCACTGGGTATGGTGGGGTGGCGGCGTAGACCAATCGTCTCCGCGATACGGATGTGATCGTCCCACCGATTCGCCAATAATGCGCTTTCAACCCCTCGCGTCGATCCGCGAGAATTGGGTTAAGACACTCCGCGTGTTATCAGGTACCGGTATACAACACAGGCAGAACCAATACCTGGCACGACGATACGTGCAACGGCGCGAATGTGTGATTGTGTGGGGTAGGTGGCGAATACTTCATGTACGTGAGAGAAAAATTAGTGCGACTGGGTGTCCGCCGCCGGATGCAAATTTATTTCACAAAGACAGCAGCCAAGGTCCAAACCTGCGACCTTCTTCATACTTTTTCTCAAACGGATATGTCTACGAGAGCATTTATGGATAAAGTGGAAATGAAACTTACCAACAAACTCCGTTCTCTGCGTCCAAGCAGCTTCTTTGTTCCTCCTCAAGGTACGAGGAATCTATTCGTAAAAACTTTATGGCTATTGAAATCACTATGCGATTCTATGGTATTTTAATTGGACTGTCGTCAGATGTGAACTACATTTAAAATTGCCATGTTAAAAAATTTCTTTTCCTTACGGAAAAATTTCGCAAGACAATCGTGTATCAAGATTAAGATTTTAACAGAATGGCTATGTGCCAATGCTATGTAATTATATGAAAAATTTGATGCATCTTCTCCTAGATAATTATATTTTGGGAATCACGAAGCACTTTTATCGAAATAAATAAAATGTATGTACAAATATACAATATTTTGGCAGATATGAAACTTGAAATATGTTTTGATAACTTAGAATATCATTTCAAGAATATTTGGCTAATATTTAACTTGTATCATTCAATGTTCGGTATAGATTGTCACGAATAAATATTGAGATTATTCTGGCATTGACATTTCGATGAATCGAAATGATGCTGACTTTGATCGAATTTTGCAATCTGACCCAGTCGTCATGTTCTTTTCTAAAGGAATTGAGTTATTTATTTCCTTCGTGCCTGAAACGTACCGTTGGAAATTCAACGCGATGATCATGGCAATCACGGAGATTAGAATAGTTCCTCTCATTCGCGAAGCGAGAGTCTGAAATTAGGGGAAGAGCAATTTAATCAGCGCGACACACACACATATAGCGGCGGATCTTAACCGCGGTGAGAGTCTCTGGAGATTTCCCGTCCGGTGCACGAAATCAAACTTTTATCAATGGGAAGTATTGCGTAAATTAACAGCGGGTCGGATAACGCGGCGCGATATTATGACTCGGATTACGATCGTCATAAGGCGGCATAACAAGTGCGATCGAATATCGCGGGTCAAGTCAGGACCGTAATAAACTCTTCGCCGTGTATTATGTGAGTGGGTGTGCATGTGGGCGCGGTGCGAAACGATACACAAAGACCGAATGCACATTTATTTGTCAAACATCGGCTGTTAATGTCCTAGGTAAATCACGAGCAATGGTGAAATCATCCTCTTCAATCTCGCATCGATTCCGAAAGCAGTTAAAGTTTGAGATGGAGTTAATCATCCGTAGCAAGAGGACCTTGTGCATACGAGTATGTGCTTTAGCTACGGTAATATCTCACACAGTACAAATACACGTACACACACACACACACACACACACATACATTCGTATGAGAAATCGTAACGGAAATAAGATCCCGCTAAATTTTCAGCGACGAAGCTCCACGTTTATCCGACTTATTGAAAGTTTCAATAAGGGACCAGTGAAAATAACGCTGCTCGCAAATGGAATATTTTCTCTCATACGCGAAATTTATTTCGCCAAATAAACGAGCCCGGTGTAATTTAGAATTCGCATTGTTGTTTGCGGAGAACTGTAGCAATGACACTGCAAGTTTGATGCGAAATCCAGTCAACGCGCGATGTCCGCTCGAATTTCTATCGGATACAGGGCTTCCCTGCTGTTTCTCGTCGCAAGGTGTATGGGACAGGAGGAAGATATATTTTCCACCGTTCTTGGCTGCATCGTCGATCGCGTGACAAGAGCGAGAAGATACGTTTACCCACGTGGTAGGCGAAAAGACAATTCCCCAAGTTTGGCACCGTCTCTCTCGCCAAGCAATTCACGGAAGATCGATCGTTTCCGAAGATCTTATAAAACCATTCCACGGATTCACGGTAGAAGTCTCATCTCTTGTCTTCTAATGCGAAATTGATAGCAGGTTATCTCCCTCCAAAGATTCAAATGCGTCTTAATAAGTTTCACCTCTCCAACTAATTCTAGTTTTTCTTCGACCATCTTCGTTATTTGGAGATAATTTTTTACCCTGTGTGCTCGTTACACTTGCAGTCTGGTCTTTTGCACGAGGATCATTCAATCAAGCAGGTGCATCTTGACATCGTACGAATAGATAGTAATAATTTGTCCCATGAATGAGATACGACGACTACATTTTATTCTCTCATAAACGGAAGTGTCGCGTAAGGAGCCGCGCGCGTATCGTTTGCATATAAATGTCATTTTATGCAAAACGCGCATGATTTTCATATGGAATAAGTTCGATGTGAAAACTATGCATCAGCGACAGTTAATAAAACCTTCACTTAAGACTTCACCTTGATGACGATAATACTAATAATACGATACGTGTTACGATATATCACGTGAAACACATTGTTTCCTCTATTAATATCACATTATATATTACATGATAAATTTTGAGTGTGGGTATAATGTGTGCTCATTACCACGATCGATATACCATAATGGAAACATGTCGATAATGTGTGCGTTACACCGCAGTCTATAATTATTGTCCATGAGCGCATTGCATTGCTGATGAGAAATAAATATGTCACGGTGGAACCCGTTACGGGGCTGCCGCAAGGAAAGCGTTAGATTTCATCAGACGTAAGGACATAAAGATTTGTATATTTTCAGTAACCTTGTCGCCGCCAATATAAAAATAACGCAAGAATCCATCAGTATATTGCAAGCTGTCTAGATAATTATACATAATTTTCCATTTAATTTATTTAATTAACCGGTTCGCGTAACAGGTTTGGCTATGAAAACCTGTCAAATAATTCATTCTGATAATATTCGTACAACGGGCACGTGATCAGTGTGATCACACAACTTAGTCTCGCTTTCAATGTCTGATATTTTAGAAATAAAAAATCAGTATGTACCGTCTTTGAATTAACAACTCACTCAGCCTGCACAGCCTGTGTCTGCGTAGAGCAGATAGATATGTTAAGCGCCTTCCCACGCGTGCGCTACATCCACACACACACACACACACACACACTGTCTCTATATAGATATAAAAAGCGGACGAGTAAGACGTACCTGTCTAGGGAGACCGCGACCAGGCTGTAGACGGAGGCTGCCACGGAGACGCCCTGTATATAAGCGACCGCTTTGCACATGAACCATCCCAGAATCCATGCTGAAACACAAGTCCGTAATTTATCGTTTCGAGTATCACTCGTAGAACTTCGGACGACTGCCTCGACGAGGAGCGGTCGAAGGGCTTTTTAGGAACTACTACGGGAACCGACTGCGGCCGACTTACGAGGACCGAACTTACTCAACGTAACAGCGAGGAACGAACGCTAAGTCTAAGGGCACTCGACAAAGATACTAATTGTACCGCATTACAAACAAACGAAAAAGAACGCAAACTTGTGAAAAATCGTGAGTTCGCTTAAGCATCTATCGCGATTTTTTGTTTAATATATAATCTTACTTAATGTGTAGCTAGCTTTTAGAAAAAATTGGAAGTGGGTATGGTCTATTCGCAATTTTCGATTATAATTATACGAGCTAATTAACGGAATTTTGCAGCTCGTTGAATGTTTCTGTACTATGCTATACTAATGATCTAAAACATATTAAAACGGACTATCTAGAAAGACAATTTAGATTGTCCGGAAACATGATGGCAATAATAGAGTAGAAAAGAGATATTATTTAAACTTGAAACTAATCAGCCTGACACACGCCTGATTGCGTGAGTCAGCGTGTCTCACGGCGCGCGAGCATGAAAAAAATTTACATTTATTTTTCCCCGTTTATTAATCCCCGTTGTAACGCAAATGAAATTATTTTCTAAAAATCTCGTTATTTTCGAGAGAAATAATATTTGAATGATAGCATGGCGTGGTAGTTGCAACATTATGAATCCGAGTGACCTATTTTTGAGAAAAAAGCTGGCAACATAAGCGTGTATCAATTTTATTGCCCGTCACTTTTCTATACGTGTACAATAACTATTATATTCGTTTTCAAGAAGAAAGTAATTAATTCCGCGCCCGAAAATAAGGGGAGGTTAAAACAAGGGAATTTTCAACTAGAGCCATCCATCATTGTCTCCGATTGATAGTACGGTAAATAATTATCTCGCATAATACAATATTGAAAGCATTTGGTAGTATAATATGATCGATGGGAAAGTTTATCGCGTTCTCAGTATAATAGGACTTACGCAGTGTAACAGGGAGAGGGATAGGTAGGTCCATCAAAGGAAAGGTCGCTCATAAATATCGAGCGTCTATCTATCGTGTAACATCTCTCGTCGAGGTACAAGCGCGAGGCGTGAACGAGGGTTACTCCCGATTTTCGCGACTGATTCCACCCCGATATCTTGCCCGGCGATTATCGCGGTGCGAAGTATTCTCCCTGAAGAAAGTATTCTCCTGCGCTACTGTGATTTTAAGGAGTCATGCTATAAATTCTAACGGTGGAATAGAATGGTATAAAGTACTCTGCACGATGCACGACGCCGCTGACAATGAACAGCAACGTGCGATCGCTGGAGCGCAAGTTACAGCAGCGAAGGGCTGTTTAAGGGCTCTACCCAAAGGGGATGTTGAAACGCCTGTTTATCGAATTCGATCGATGTCCCGCTTGCTCTAATCGTGTGACGACACGTACAAGTTGAACAGCGGGTACAACGGTTCGGCTGTAGAGTATTGTGCGAGAAGTGAATGGTGTACGCGCGAGGTCGCATAGAAGGGAACCTCCCGTCCGCACCGCAGATCGCGGCCGTTAAGCCGATAATTATTTATTCCGTCGAATACATAATTTCTCGATAAAGCGAGTCTATCTATCGCATTGGTTGCATTAATGCATCCACTTGCGAGAGATAATGGACAATGCGAAGTTATCCGGAGGGGGAGGGAAAGGGACATAACGTTAACGCTCGCGGCGAGTAATCGGCATAATTTCTGTAAACTAAGCTTCAAGAACGTAAATGGCTGGAGAAATGATCGTCGTTCATTTTAATTAATATCGAGTAAACTTCAGCAAGATTTTCATTCGACGTCTCGACGCTTAATGTTAACTTTTATAAAATTACAAAAGAACATCCAGACATATGTTAAAATGAATTTTCCTCTCCATATCCATTGTTTAATGAAAGTTCTACATTCTATTCCACAGAAGTAATTAATTCTCGGACGCATAAAGTACCTTTCTCATAATATTGAGTCAAATATAATATCGCGGATCCTAAAGATTCGTCAAGTGGACATGAGAGTTTAAATAAAATCATCACGCGTCTAACTTGCTGTAACAAGATGATGATAGGCCTGGAGGAGAAGAAGATAGCCTGGCAATGAGACAAAATTAAAGAGACCTCGAAAAGTTCGAAATCCAATTGGGCAATTCGATCGGGCACCTCGGATCGAAAGCTCGGAAATTCGCTTTCGTTGAATGCTAGTTCCGTTTGATTCTCTCCTATCCTTGACGGAGTTGTAACTTCCGGTTATATAATTTTAGCGAGGACCTTCGTACACTGTCGAAACTTATCGGCAAAAATACCGCGATCATTGTCGCGCCAGTACGTACGCGCGTCACGAATGACGGAAGTTGGATTTCGCGTCGCAGGGAAACTTTCGCAAAATCCACTCTCTCGCAAGGAAGCCCCCTTACATTCGGACACTCCGACCGACGGCTTCCGATGGGACATTCAGAAAGTTTTTCGCTGAATAACGGCGCGAGCGTGTACGTGATTTGCGCCGGGACACGAGTTTCCGGACCGTTTCGGAATAAGGCGCACGCGAGTGGATCGCCGGTTCGAGGTAAAATCAATGTCTTTGTTTCTACGCTCTCGAACTTATCGCTCCGGTCTCGTTTCGCGTGCGGAAAAGTTGCACGTACACCGGAGCGGATAGGTACCGAACAATATATTTGGACTGCGGGATGCTAGAGTGGCTTCATTAGGATGGCTGATACATCGGCGTGGTGAATAACTCATGACGAGATGGAAAAAAAATAGCCTCGTGCTACATACAGCCATTTATTGGTCGTCCGTAGGTATGTAATTACATAATCGTTCCGCGGCTTAGAATTTTCCCTTCTGTTCCACGGCGAAAGAAATGTCGATTGCGCCACTTTACAAAGGCTAACGCACGTAGAACCAGTTTCATAACTCCAATGCAACGTGCAATAACGATTGATAATGATGATAAACGCTCGGCCAACTTCGCGGAAAGCGATTCGAGCACGTGTATTATTTTTATTTATATTCCCCCGCGACGGGTTATTTCTCAGTAGAGAGACAAGGGCGCTGATAAGGCTTACTAGCAATGCGGCTACTTGATATTTTTCATAATTTAAATTAATGTTTTGTCATGCATCGTGTGTGAACTTGAAAATATATACAAAAAGTCTCATTGGTCAATTGCACTAAGTGTCTCATTAGTCTCATGTTTTCTCTTTCTCATTTGTTTAGCTATTAATAATATGTAATTTTCTAGTCAAAGCTGTCATTTATTTTGCAGTTAGTAGTTAGGCATGGATATTATTTCAGAGTGAAAATTGAGGCAATAACTGGATAATGGCCTTGGCCCATTTTCTGCCCAGATCGACCCCCCTTTGTGCGCCAAAATGTTTTATTCCAGTATTTTGATGGAGTTTCACGTCAACTTTTTTTTTACAAAATTCATATCTTTTTAATACAGGTAGTAATACACTGTATGAAATAGCAAGTAGAAACGTTCAGAAAGTGAATATAGATGAATATAGATGAACTAATAATAGAACTATTGTTATAAAATAAAAACAATTTGCCACTTTATCGAACTCGTAATTTCGAATAGCTCCTATCAAGTTCGCCCTCATCAAATTCATAACTTAACGGACAATCTCCCATCAACTTTTTTTTTACTACACTTTTCTTTGCAAGTGAAGCCCTTTTTATGGCTATCATCTCAATTGAAGTCTATTGCGCGGTACGAAAAACGATCGCATTCTAAAGTGATGGAAGTCGAGTTAATCTCAGAAACGCGCAATGTCGTGCATTAACGACGCTTTTTTCCCCGGCGGCCTTCGCCGCCAGTATAAAGGCAGGAAAAAATCACCGCTTTTAATTGTTCACTGTGGAAACAAGGTCCGATTGATCGATCGATGGTAGCGAATTATATCGCAAAGTCACGTTCGCGATTTTAAATGTCAAATTTTTACAATCACCTCGCTCGCGCGAACGTATATAAATGCAATATATATACGCGCGTGCATAAACCGTCTCTGCATTATTACTTTCACTGTCTACGCTCGATTAGATAAGCCGCTGGCGAGGTATTAATCTACGCACCGACGGCGCGGTTGTGACTCGCACGACCCACACCACACCGTATTACAGACACTATCGGATTAGCGAGAACCGGGAGGAATAACCTACGGTTTTGCAGCTTTTTATCAGATCCAATAGTGTAATATTACCGTAACTAGTTACGCGATCTAGTTACAGAGACAGGACAATTCAATGACAGGAGCCACGTATCGATTAATTAAAAATGAATTATAGTCTTTTCGGATCCACCCCGAATATATCCGCTAGTATAATTAACTCGATTATTGTACGTACGAAGGATGTATGTCGTAAAAACGTATCCAGCCAGGGACAAAAGAATGTTTCCATTGTGATGTAGGAACTTTTCATATTGATTTTTTTAGAGCGCGCTAAAATCTCTAAGAACCATATTGAAGATATACATCACGACTATATATATATATATATATATATCACGACAGTGAATGAAAATGTCAAGTTAATACTTTTTACCAACTCGCCGGTGGATTTTACTTCACGGTTTTTAGATTGGAGCCGAGCCAAGTTAGGTTAAGGGCCAGATCGTAGATTAAGTTAAGATCAGAGTCGTGGAAAAGTCTTTTGAAATCTTTGTTCTTCATTAAGAGGAAGTTGTTAAATTTCGGACTCATTGAAAGTGGTTTACTAAAAACACAAAAGTCCAAATGACAAAAAATTAGAACGCTTTTTAAAATAACTTAATGTTATTTTAACATTACCATGTAGAAATTGTACAATTTATAAAAGGATATGACCAGAATTATTTCTTGTAGATACTATTTTTTAACAAAATTAAAAATAATTATCTTTTTAAATTGATAATTTTTACATTTTTTATATCTAAACGAATCAGAATTGAAATTCTTAAATCTTTTATAGTTTTCTCTTCTAAAGAAGACTTACAGCAATTTTAAAAAATAAAAGGAATTTCTCGGAAATTTATCTACTGTAAAAGAAACTTAAAAAGTTTGTATTTCTTTTATACATATATATATTTATTTTAATTAAAAAATGCTGGATTTTTTACCTTCTTCCATTTATATAGGCAATAAAGGGACCGTCTAAGATACAATTAGTATTAGAATTAGCAATCTCTACAAATTTATTGCTATTTAAAAGAAAAATAGTAATAACAATTCTATAGCTGATAAAACTTTGCTATACCACAGATATTCTATAAAACAGGGACACTACAGCGTTTTAATATGTTGCTCAAACGCCGACGCCGACTACGTCCATTATATTACAAGAGGCTCTCATAATACCTCGTCGGTCGTGAGACTGCACGAAGAAGTAATCATGAAGACCGTGATGTTGCCACAGAGCGCCAAAAACGAGAGCCCGTCGTACAGGCTCGGATACGCGCTGACAATTCCGTGGACCGCAACACGTTCTCGGACAGATCGGGACTCTTCCTATCGAGGGAGGAACAAGAGAAAAGTACAGGGTGTGCGGTGTGCGATGTCGCGCGATGAATCAGTGTTGACGCC
Source organism: Tetramorium parvispinum (assembly GCA_011638315.1). Taxonomy (NCBI): domain Eukaryota; kingdom Metazoa; phylum Arthropoda; class Insecta; order Hymenoptera; family Formicidae; genus Tetramorium; species Tetramorium parvispinum. The sequence continues at coordinate 8,128 of VBVR01001224.1, read as the reverse complement.
TGCACAGTCCGCTATTGTACGAATTTCGCAGTTTCGCTTCCGCGATATCGCTCCCAATGACAACTATTTGTCTTTCACATTCCGTTACCAATTGTGCGAAACGGCCCGAAAACGTTATTCGAAACACCGAATGACTTTCGACATACGCATACGCGAGATATCACCGTGGAATGCGGTTCTAATAATTTAACAGTGAAATCATTCACGATAAAATCGTGCAAAAATACTGCCGAGAATTTAAACTATCACTTTAAGATCGTTTTAAGAGCTTTAACATGTAAAAATACGGAACTTTACATTTTGGAGTAAGATTGCCATGCGCGAATAATTAGCTCATAAACTACTTCGTTTATGAACGAACGGTATTCCAATTTTTATATCATTATTAATATTATTAATCGTTTGCACTAATGAGAAAAGATAAAAATTTATATTCTAAATGAATATCAATGTATGAATAATTTTATTACTAAAAGCCACTCTCCCTTCTGTTTTATTTATAATTTGTCCATATGTCGCAAATTAAAATTCTTATGTTAAAATTCTTCGTGGTACTCGAAATAACGTAAATGCATAGACAATCCAGTTTTTCCGACACTCATCTGTCTTGTAACAAGAAATAGTATGTACTATAAATTCCAAATTTATGATGTTGCATGCTGTTAAATCCAACCTCGCCCGCCCGATATGCGGCACTCATAATTTGTAGAGTGTCGAACTGTGGACTTATGGACTTATGCGAACGCGCAGCTTCGATTCTTTTTAATATCCGGACCCGACGGATGAAAGAGAACGAGAAAACTTATCGTAACACTTGATGATGTACGTGAGGTATCGGCGGAAGGGAAAGGACTGAGATGGGCGGATTTGAAATTTTCGCAGCAGAGTCGACGCGATCCCCTTTCGCGTTCGTCAAATATACATAGTCGGATCTCTCTGGCGGAAGTGCACGGCAATAAGACCCGGCGCACCGAGTGCGGATAACATCTTGGATTTTACCGTTGGCGAGAGACATTTTAGTTGCCTGTAAAAGTTCCGCGCCGTGGAGATTCCTACACTGGCGCGTGAATACCTAACGATTCTTCTCGGGGCTCTATAAAAACTGCGCACGCGACTATAAAGAGATTATTGTTAAAAGTATGATGTCTCGACGGTATTATTAATTCCGCGCGTTGCGTTTCGCTCCGTTCCGACAAGACTCAAGTAAGATTTGATGCGTCTTGCAGCGTAAAGAGAATACGCGCTATTCGAATTACGATCGCAGCAGAAATTTGGCTGCAATGCTGACCGCTATCAAGTAGCGTGACATGAGCTCGTTACATATTCCTCAATTTACATTTCGTGAAGTGCCAAAATTTTTAGAGAGAGAGGAAAGAAAGAGAGAAAACACGGAAGTGAATTACTAGTGACTTTATATAACAATAACAGTTATTGAATTTTTATTTCTCGCTGCAATGTAATAAAAGGTGCAGGATTTTTCGGCATTTTTAAGAAAATATTGTCAAGCAACGGGAACGTTACAGTTGTTTCATTTCTTTTCTTAGTTCATGAATAATCATAAAGAGCTGGTTTTACCATATTTCTGAGCATCATGATTATTCATATAGGCTGAGAGAAAAATAAGTAACGGATATAGTACGTCTAAAATTGTAGCTTGAAGGCATATTACAAACTTGAAACCAGACATGATTGTTTACATAAGGTTTCAAAAAGAACGATAAATCCACGATTTTATTGTGTCCAAAAATTTCATACATTTTATGAACGTTTAAAAAAAAGGTTATTGAATTATTTAAAATTATAATAATATTTGGAAATTAATATTTATAAATGGAAATACTGAACACTTTTGTAATTTCGTCAATATTCTTTCTCCTTTTTTACGAAACGTGTACAAGATTTTCGAGTGGAATTTCTGACGTATCCTTGTGCATGCATCCTGGCTACCATGTTGCGATGATAGTCGATCTTCGTAACGTCAGCCAAGTAGAAGGAATTTCAATCGAAAAGCCGTGACCCCGTAACCAAACGATATCCCCCATTTCTTCGAGGATTGCTTTTTCCAAACCAGGAAATTCATAGAGATTGATCGCGCGGTATGGACTTCCGGCTAGTGTGGCATGATTATTTTTTATTTTAAAACAGATCTGATGCTAGAGCATATTCAACCGCGCACTGCTTCAGCGGGCAAAAGCGAGAAAGGAGGGACTAAGGAAACAAAAGAAAATTAGCACATCGCGTGACGATTACGAATTTTCAGGTCGATGGAAGCTTAACTGAACATGCGCGCGCACGCGACTTTGTTTTCGTGTATCGCGATAATATCGGCGTATTCCAAGATGCAGGACCATGTCCCGTTGTACTATTAGTTTAAATCACTTGTGTTCTCTGGTGAATATAGAACAATGGCTATTAGCAAAACTGTACAAAGTTAATAGACTTTTACTTTTAATGAGAATTTATATGTACAGATTTTTAAGACTTTTTACGTTTCGTTTATCATTTTTATATTCAACAATTCCAGAAATTCTGTGATATATAATTTCATTAGAATTTGAAAATATTTTATTTTTTGCATCCACTACATTGAATTTGCCATTCTAAATGTTTGTATGTAGGGTACGATATTTTTAACAATTCAAAAAAAATTTTTAAATAATTAAATTGATGTTTCTTTCCTCAAGAAAAATTAGACGTGAAAGGGTTAAACGATTATATGGTTGCAATTTGCTTGTATCCATTTTCTTCACGCAACACGCAACAAAGTTCGCCAAGAAGAAAAATATAAAGCTCAAATGAAGCTAGACACGTAATAAGTAGACCAAAGTAATTTATTTGCCAGATCTATCTCTTCCAAATTTCATTAAGTAGAATGTTATAGAAAAAATGGCGGAAAAAAAGTCGAAAATTATAGCCAACAATCAAATGAACCACAAATAAATCCGAGGTCGAATATACTTCACTTCCAAAAGCACCGTGAGCTTTCTTCTAATGAAGGTTCCTCTTAATGAAACATCGCGCGGATTTACATCTCTTTTTTTTCCACGTCCATGATATAATGTATCCCATCTCTGCCACAAGTAACGCTTAACGGTGGGTTCTTTGACAAATTTGACCGACTTTTTCCTCAATGGAAATGGCGAGAGAGAATTCTATTTAACGAGATTTTCTTTAATATTACATTTATAGCTAGTTGTAAATCTTGAATTAACATTTTATCATTAAATAACATATATTTAATTTTATCTAATTAATTTAAAATTGTAGTTTTATTATGTGTATCTCTACAATGTTAATTCATGAAGGATTTAAATCATATATCTTTGTAAATTGCCTCAAATTATTAAAATAAATTTTATCTAAAATTAATTAAAAACATAATATAATTGTCCATTTTTCGAAAAGTTAATTTTTTCATTTGTTTATAATTCGATAATTAATATTTTCGCCAAAGTCTTAATATTTTCGCTAAGAGAAAATTGATTTTAAATTACCCAAAAAAATGAGTTATTAAAAGAATATTTAACGGTTTTAAGATACACTACATAATTACATTAGAAAATTTATCTTGCAAGAAACTTGCGCCGTGAGATTGTTATCCGGTGATACGATATGATGATTGGATTGCCGCGTTTATGGGATACTATATGAATTATATGATATGAATATTATACAAAACATATAAGTATTTATAAGTAATAATATAAGTAAAAAAATATTCACAATTAATTATTCAAAAATTGTCTTGAATACTTTCATTTAATAGAAATCATCTTTAAGTACAAATCTGACGTAAATGCAGCATGACACGATACGAAAAATCCTCATATCGATTTAAGTTGAAACGTTCTAATCTCTCATTAAATGAAAGATCACAACGAAAAGTAAAAGTTCAAACAGAAAACGAACAGTGATAAAAAGAAGAAAAAGAAAGTAACGAATAGGTATCATCGGACTTTAAGATTGTCCAACTTAGACATTCGTCGCCATTACATACAGCTGGCGAATTCCATTATGATTTCTCACAAAGTACCTTCATCAGCAATTTCTGCAGATTGCTTGTCGAGAAATCATTAATATAGACAAGAACACAGATGTTAATCATAAATAAACTGATGACAATGGGTAATTAAACAAAAATTCAAACAGAAACCAATGATATTTAAATTTTTGAAAATTTATAATTATTTAAAAACTTGATTTGTTTTATTACTGTAATAATTGTATTGACATAAATCGATTATTGATAATTAATTTTATAGAAACAAGAAATCTCATACGTATATAAATACAACTAATTAAAAATTTTTTGCAATCTTATAAAAGAAATCCCTCTATTAATTTTTTCTCTCTGTGTCTCTTTTGTTCATATTCATTTCTTGCGTCTTGTATTTTGGTTGCAATTGTCCTCGATTTTTGTGCTACTTAGAGATTTGGAATATCGATCGGCGAAGTGGTATTTTTTAAAGAGATGAGAGCCAGTTATCGTATTAATAACCGCGTATTAATAACAGGCGCGCTAACCTGAAAGTACAATATATTTGTAGAAAAATGCATGAATAACGGATAAAGGCACGCTCTCGGGGGATTCGAGCATAGGGTTCTGATCTAGATTCGCTGGGCGCGAGCGCGAGGTTTCGGTGTTGTAGCAGCCTCTATGTAGGGCAGCTCGGTGTGTTAGACCCGTTCGCGTACTGCGACTGCGTGAGACCTCTCTTCGGGACACTGCCCCGGTTTCGAATACCTTCAAGGTCTCGCTGGCGCGGCAACGCGACACGATCCCTCCCGTGCCCGCGAGCCCAGGTGCTAGGATGCACTGAAAGCGGTAGCATCGCTCCTATCCCTGAGTTAATCGAGTTCTCCACCACCCGCGCCACCGTTTCTCGATATTTTTCCGACGTGACATGAACGACGAAGCGCCAAACATACGCGTTCACACGCGACATCGAAATGAAAAAACATTTACGCATGATTGATGGGGAATCGCTCTGCGAAAACGGATCTTTTCCTTCATATTGCATGGACGTGAACGGGGCCGGCAAACAGTCAATAATATATCGAGTTTAATTGCGACTTTATGCAATTGTAGCAATGACATTAAATGTGTATTCACTTTCCTTCTGACGTTCAACGTTCTCTCATACTTCTTTTCATCATTTATTCTTTGGACAATTGCCCTCAATGTAAATTTGATCGAATCCTTTATCTGTACCTTCTGAATGTCTATCCAACATTGAACATCAACTGAATTTAAACAGTAAAATTCTGAATAGTCCTTGAAAGTTTTCGATTTGAAAAAGTCCCCGCTCAGAAATCAACGGTGTCTAAGTAGTTGGACGTCGATTCTCCATCGCACGTACCAGGAGCGAGGCGAGCGAAATCATGCAGGCATCTTTAGCGCCTCGAGTCGTGTTTCATTGTGCGCCCTCGTATCGACATCTCGCACGCCGCGAGAGCCAACCGCGATTTGGCCTTCGCCTAAGCGCAAGCATCCCCGATTACAACGCCGCATCACTCCACCGCCCCCTCTCCACGACTTCCAGCCCCGGTTTATCGCCGGGTCACCAATTCCTATACGTTTATTATTCGCGACGTTGAGACGCGTAACCCAGAGCCGACCGCGAGTTTCTGTGCAATCGAATCTTGCGCGTTCATATTTCCCGACGTACACGTAAGCTTCCTTCCTTCAAAGTTGAGTAACAAAAATTGCTTCGCGACGGGGCGGCCGCGAATAGTTGGGCTCGTATGTACATGCATACGAGTGAAAAGTTGGCGCGAGGGGGTACGCAACGGAACGAACGAGGGAGGTAGTGACCTAGTACAAGTGGCCGAGATGCATGACCCGAATACCGGCGCTGTACAGGTGTGCGCCAGCGGTGTGTCCTACTGGCCTCTACTCTCGTCGGGAGCACAAAGTGGCTTCAAACACGCCGTCGCGAGGTCGAGAAAAGAGGCACGGAGTCTCCCGAGGGATGCGCCAAGAGGAGAAATACCCATTGAACTCTCGCATGTGTTATCGATATTTCGGATCCTCCCGCGGAAATTAGGCACGGAAAATTAGTATTCGCCGCGGTGAGCATCGTCTGCCGACACTCGCAATGATGAGCCGCCACTGACTTCTCTCTCTCTCTCTCTCTCTCTATCTATCTATCTATCTATCTTTGGACATATCGAGTATACAGCCTATTATGTAACTAAAGCAGTTCATCAAGATTATAGTAGCTGGCTATAATCTCAACGACATGTAGACGTGCAGATTTATCATGCACGTCTCTGGTCGTGACATCGATACTTGGAGCATGCGAGAATAAACCAATTGCTTTATTAATGTTAAACATTGTTCCATATATCGTATCGACGTCGAAAAATTATAAATATCAATTTCGATCTGCTCTTTTCAGCGAGAGAAAAAGCGTGGAAGGTTACTTTGAAATTTCCAACTGGTATCTCTTTAAACGCATTAAATAACGCAAGGTTTCGGGATGTAACTTATTTTCCCTGTTCTCCCTGAACTCGCTGATTTATAAAACTTGACATCCGTATATCCTCACTAGAAACGCAGTCTATCGGCGCCACCATCTCGGTTACACTGGCTAGATTTATATTCGTCCTTGGCAAGCACAGCTCTCAACTCGCGCGCGTCTCTCCCGCTGAATTTCCGGATAATAGCTGCCGCAAAGTCAATGTCGCAAGTTGCGAATTGTCAGAAACACGGCGCTGTCTTGGCGCTCGTCTGAGCAACTGACAACGCGCGGCGGCGTAACGCTCGACGGGCGGATGCAACCACGTACGTCTTTGGACGTTCTTGTAGACGTCCGCGGAAACGGTAAGTTAGTGCCCGCAATCGGGATACGAGGAGGCGGAACACGCCTGAGAGCGAGAAACCGCGACGAAATACGAGGACGCTTCTGCGGAGTTTGCAGCGCGACGGCAAGGTACCGGGGAATAGCGTATACCACGCGAAATTGCTTACCGAGATCTTGCTCAATATTCCAAAGTGTCGATAGAAAAGGACTATCAAACAAAAGACACTGACTACATCGATCGTAATAAGTCCGAGTTCGAGATATTGTCGTTGCAATAACTTGGTAAAGTTCTCTATTCACAATGGGACAGCTTTTAAATGAAAATAGGAAGTCGTTAAAGTCGCGTAATTCCTGAAACGCTCAGTCCTCTCGAGGCTTTTACTTAAAGCTCCCTTTCAGCCCCCGCTCGCTGAAATTTTGTTACGGCACTCCGGCGTGATGTGTGTCAGCTGCCTGTCCTCGAAAGACTCACAAAGGGACGCATGTAAATCGCGCGTATTTTTCTCTACCTTCTCTAAACGCATTGCTCCTTGAGAAATCAGACTACCGTGGATTTCGCTGGCTGCAATATGAATAATTGAATAAATTTATCATCGCGATGATGATGATTACCACCGCGTTTGCACGTAATGCAACCGAGCTACATATATCGCGTCCAATGCTGAAAGCGCTGACTTGGTAAGACCGGCGAAAATGTTTCACTCCGACGATACATAGAGACAATAAAAATTAATAGGCCGTCGCATGTATATACGAACCTGCCTGTCTGCATCAAGACCAAACTGTGCAGATATCCGCCCGTCTGTGACCTAAATACGTAATTATCTTTTCGCGTGGCACGACCTTGAACGGACCAAATCTAAACTGGGCCATGTCTCTGTCTACCAGGTTCTGACTTCCAACGAGTCATCTGCTCGGTCATCCGCGGCTCTTTGCATCGATGGTTCAAGAAACTCGAAGATATCAGAATGCAAGCGAAATTGTGAATTCTACCAAATCGATTCAGCTCCACAAATAAAAGAAAACCTTTCTTGAAGATGCAGAGAAACCGAGCTGACAGAAATGTGCTCAAAAATGACGTTTCGGAGAAAACATGATTCGTCCAACGAAAGGGAGAAGAGAAAAGCACCGATACACACGAAGCACGCGGTGAAGTCTATCGCTTTGCATTTTGCCGAGAACGAAAAGAAGGCACGCACCGGCTAATCGCTCTCGGGTAAACCCCCCGCCAGTCTAGCGATTGCCCCTCTGCCGCTACCCTCCAACCCCCATCAAGTGGGACGCCGACCTAGTTAGTTCACCTGTAGACACGGTGCCAACAC
>VBVR01001223.1:6972-32969 GCA_011638315.1 Tetramorium parvispinum | reverse complement strand
CCCCTTCTCTCTCTCTCTTTCTTTCCCCCCCCTCCCATCTCGCGCCGATCTATCATTCCCTCTCTTTCCTCACTTCCTCACTCTTCTCAGCCGTTCTGCACCGCAACGACGCCTGTACCGGAGCAACTTTTAAGGTCACAGACCTCGGTGCCTGCCCCCTCCCCCTCTGCCGCCATCGGGCGAAATGAGGGCGAGACCTCGCGGACCGGAGAAAATTTCTTATGGGTCCTCTCCTCGCCACTGCACTCAAAGACCAATTCGCGATGCGTCTTGCATCTCCTCGCATTACCGTTCGTGGCTGTGCCGGATCCGGTATAATACTTCTAAAGGAAGTTGATTAACCATTTATAATTTTAATTTCCCGAGAGAAAGTCGAAGTTATGTTTTGAATGTTAAAAGTTATTTGCAACTTCTTCCACAAAATCCATTAGCTTATATCCGTAATAAAGAAAAATTAATGATAAAGGAGATTACGAGCATAATAAAAAGATAATATAATCGCTGATCATGATCTCTCACTCTACAGTATCCCGCTCTCTATATTTAGTATGTGCAATAAAAATATGAGTTAGTATACTTTCAGAGTCACGTTCTCTCTTACACTGCAGATCTCATTCAGCGGGGATAATACACACGATGCCAACGTCAGTTCACGAGTGTGAACTCAATATCTGGTTTCACCAATAAACGCAAAAATTGGAAATGCAAATGCACGTCGGCGAGCTCGCGGAGGTCGACGACCGCCTGACGAGGTCCGTAGACTGATTAGTCACGAAGTTCGCCCACGTAACTAGAAATAAGATAGGCGCGACACAGCACAGCCGTGTCGGGAAAATGCGAAATATCAAATAACGGAAATTCAAAGTGAGTACGGCTTTGTTTGTTTCCCGTACGAGACGCGCGGGCCTTTATTATGCACCCAACGACGTTCCAACCCTACCGATTGTCACGAGTGTTGTATACGGGATGTCACCGCCTTTCCCATTAGTAGTTACACAAATCCCACGGAAATTTTAGAAGCTTTATTCGATTTTATAATTAACGAATACTTTTCGGAACATCATTAATGGCTGCTATCCTCCAATTACATTATCAGCTGTTGACATAAATTGAAAAAAAATTTGAAAAAAATATTTTCATCCCGTATAAGCGTCTTTGCAATATAAAAATATGTGTTGCACTATTTTACGTTGTATCTGCGATTCTGAATTACACTTGTAAATCTGCCGTATCTAAGAAGAAGCAGAACAGACTAGAGAAACTTGTGCTTCAAGTATCGTTGAATGTTTTACGCATCGCAGCTTTATCTACGCTCGCGTTTCATAAATCTCAAATATCGATATCAGACTGGAGCGTATCGAAAGCGGATTACGCGAAACGCAAACGCACGTAAACGGATAAGCGCGGCGAAGAAAGCGCGGGACGACACGAGGACGCTGGACGTCCCCGGCAGACCCCTCCGAATGAAATCTAACAAAGAAAACGGGCTACCGGCGTATATCCTCACATATTGCCTGGCTAAGCGGATAAGGATATGGAACGCAGGATCCTCAAACGGCCCTCCAGCACAAAGGGAGCCTGATTGCCCGTGGATGATTTACCGCGACGGCGGCGTACGACTCGAGCCTGCGACACTCCGCGATATCCGTCGTGGATATGCGTGCCATAATAAAAACTAGTGGGAGTATAACGCGGGGCACGCAGACGTGGGAGAAGCTGTCGGATTGCCGAGACCGTCGAGAGAAGACGACGAGGCCGAAAAGTATGGCGGAAAGAAAGCAAAGAGTACAGCGTAACTTCACGACAACGCGACAACAGCTGGACGATATACCCAGTTTCGCGAATAAAACGCGTGCACGATTTCCTTTAAATAACCGACATCCAAACGTCGAACCATCTGTGAAATGATGTTTTTTGGAGGAGGGGGACCCTTTTGGGGGGGACCCTTATTATTATTTACTCACTTGAAGTCTAGATATCCATTGATCTTATTCAAGAAACAGCTTTCCAAGTCTTACCTGAAAAAGATAAGAAATATTGTTACAATTACCGAATTACTCAAACTATTAAATACATTACGAATAGTAAATATTTATAACAGAAGAAACATAAAATTTAGGCTCAATTCTTTCTAAAAAGATTTTTTTAATACTTCTTACGTTTTACATAAGTAACGTCCTACAAAATATATATATAAGTTGGTTAATTTTCCTCTCACGTCTAACTCGTCGAAGGGGTTAAACATGAAAGGGTTAGGCTAAAAGCTTCTACCACTGCTTTCTCGCCGGTAAGAACGAGGAAACATATTTCGCTATTGCCTCTCGTCGAGGAGTTTCTTTGTTCCTAAGATCTCCCGTTCGTCGGCGCGCCCTCGCCTGCTCGCCGAACTCATGATATAATAGAAGCAAAATAGCGAGATAAATACAGGTAAGCCATTCTCGGCCAGTCGAGCGTAAGAGCGGAATATCTCTTACGTTTCCTGGGGTTATTTGCCCCCTTGCCTCATTCGTGAGGCATCGAGGGGGCTAAAGTACGTAATGAAAATAGTCCCTCCTAATTCGGCACGATCTCTGACCGCACGGCTCGTCTTCTCCTATCTAAAAATAACCCCCGCGCGCTCGGACCCCCTCTCATTATGACCCTGTAATAACGGCCGTGCCGTCGTCTACGATCTACGCCGTTTCGTTCCTCCGATGGCTATACTGACACACGTGGGACTTATTGTCGGACACGTAGAAAGAATTTCCTTTCGAAACATGTAAGCGCGCCACGTGTTAGGGGGGAAAAAAGAAAAAAAAAGTCGCGCGTGAAACGTGCTTGTAGTACGTTATCGAAGATTTAGCGAAAGTGAAGGAACGATTGTTGATGTCGGTAGCGTTGAAAGCGACTCGGGAAGTAATAATTATTGGGCGAATCCCCCAACTATGATATAATCAAGGGGTGGATCGTAGTAGAACGATTTCAACGAGATCTCTCATCGTAATATAATCTCGTAATAACCATTCTCCACCCTCGTGCGCGTGGTGCCTAGTAGATTGCGTAGCGAGATACAATTCTATCTATTAGACGTTCCGACGAACGTAGGCCAAGAAATAGAATAGAAAGGACAAAAAGGAAGCAGCGTACCCCGTGCCATTTATCACAAATCTTGCTCCATAATCTCGATTACTAAAACAATGGCTAAGATGCGTGTTTTCTTCTTTCTTATTTTCTCGAATACTATCCCTGCGGTGCTAAAAATCGAAGCGTAAACACGACCACCTAAAGAGTACTTTGATTCAGAAATTCAAAAAAACATAAAAAAATAAAATAGCTCCCACCGATTTTTTTTAAGAATAATATCAGTGTACAATTATATATTAAATATAAATAAAAAACAAATAAAATATTAAAAATATTAAAAAAATTTGATTACAGCAAATATATTCGTCAACGTTTTATAAATTATCGATTTATCTTCTTTAAGAAATTCACAATCTCTTTCCACAATTTTCCTACAATCCATATAATGTTATATAATCCAAACTATGTCCAACTAATCGCGTTTAGAGTGGCGTAGTGCCTATTACGGCGACGAGCTCATCCAGAAAGCAGATACGCGTCGGACCAGGAAATAGCCGCGGCAGCTTTGTCTCCTATCGCTAATCCTCCTCGGCCCTCTAATTCTCCCGTACGATCGTTAACCTAAGCATCGCCTACTCTTGGTTAGAGGAACTTTCGTCTCCCTCTCTCTTTTTCCCGGGTGCCCCTCGTCCCACGGGAGAAGCATCTCGGTCTATCAGCAATCCGCGCTTTTCGACCGTTGGCAGTCAGCTACGACGATAGAGCGTAATTCCGAGCTCTTATCAGTCGGCACCTCCGACCTCGAGGGACGTCTTTGTCGTTGGAGGCGACGAGCCAGGAAGAAGGATAATCCTCTTCCTTGCTCTCTGACTAGCGGCAAGGGAGAGGAGAAGGCATTTCGCGCTCCACGGCTGCTCGTTACAAAGTCTCGGTTATCTGGCCAGGAAGGAGAGACTCGGAAGACACCGGGAGAGAATAGGATGATGAATGTCGCTTGAAGAGGTGTCAAGGTAAGGTAGAATTTCCTGAAAATGGAGACTCGAGTGATGGAAGGTTATAGACAGGGAACTTGAATGAAGAGTGGGGCTGAGATGAGGGAGAGAGCGAAGCGAATCGTGTAATCCCGTGGCTACCAGTAATTGACGGCATTTGCATATCATCTGCACTAACCGTTCGGTCGAATGAAGTGAACGAAGAACTTCCTCATTTATTCACCTCTGGGATTTCTTTTCTGTATAATGTAAGAGATTTTCGCGCGGTCTGCTCTTCCCACAGAAGAAACAATATAAACAACAAATTGCTTTAATGACGAAAAACATGCGATAGTTACTTGTTTGCGATAAATATTAATAATTAAAATAATTTTGCGGGAGCGAAGCTTCGAATAACTTTAATAACTGAAGTCTAAGTAAAAAATAAGAAAATTTCAGCGTGTAATCATTATATTGCAAAATGTTAAAAATATGTTGGTAACCTCAATAAATCGAAAGCGGTTCCCCACATACAATTTCTCTTTCTCCTTTCTCTGCATTTCTCTTTTCCTCTTTTCTTGAATATTATGTCAAATATTATGTGATCTCATTTTCTTACAAAATAACCCGTGAATATTAGATAAACTGATACATTCCACACGATCAAGTGAGTAACGTTGCATGTGCGATCGCTCGTAAACAAGAATTCGAGCGAGAACGAGTGCAGAAACAAAGATGGGAGCCGTTCTCCCTTCCTTCCCGAAGAACGAAGATGTGCAAGGGGAAAAGAAAGACATCGTGTAATCCTACCGCTACCAGTAATTAGCGACATTTGCATATCTCTCTCGCTGACTGTCCTACGCCATAGCAGCAGCAGGAGGAAGCCGATTTACATGCGAATGGTCCCACTTTGAGCACCGCAAAAATGACTGCGCTCTCGTAAATAAGAACTGTTTACGAATGCCGAGGAGCTCTCCGCACACCGTGGGAGAAATTGCGAAGCGCCGAGCTAGAGGGTTCGAGAGAAAAGCTTCGCGAAACGATTATGAAGTGCGAGAAAAGCCTCAAAGTCGACGATCTTCGCGGCACTTAATGGAACCGAATAAACCGTGAGACTTAAATTAAATTAAATTTCTTTCTACGTAAATAAATCACCAGCTATATTTGAGAAATTTCTTTGAAGGTTGTTAGAGTTGATTGCCTCTTCAGTGATTACCAATTATTCATAATTACCTGAATATTCTCGTGCAACGCTTCTTTTTGTTATATATTTTATGATAGGATATTACAGATGTAATTTATAGAGAGGAAAATAAAAAAAAATTAGATTCAAAGCCGAAGATCCATTTCTAATTATTTCGATAACTGCGACAGTTAAGAACGCTGTAAATGTCAGTCACCTGCGTTCAGTCATGCTGCTCGCATGAACTTTCGCCGGAAAGTTTCGTGAAAAAGCTTTAACGACTGAGGCGAATGTTGGTCGTTGCCTTAGTATTTCGCTTTGCATAATTGCGACATAATTCGCGCGCTTTATCGTTCCTTCGTGTCCTTAATGTCTCGGAAAGTTTCGGAGCCCGGTTCTGAACCCGTGGTAGGGCGGCAACAATGCCTCGTTAGAGCCTAATGCCACCGTGAAAGAACTAGGATTAAGAGTTGTAAACCACCTTGCAAACTGCCGACTGTCTTTGAAAAAAATCGTCTTGTAAAATCAAATGACGTTAACATTACAAAGAAGTATGCTCTGCAGAGAAAATGTACGAAAAAAATTTATCTGACGGCAAAATTGAAAATCTCATGTTACCGGGTACAGAGATTCGCAAACAAAGATGGAATAGGAAGTATTATGCAATGATAGAAATATCTATGATAATGATAGAAGTATTCTATCATACAATGACAGAAACAATGAATCAAATTACAATAAAATAAAAATAATAAAACATTGTTTTAAACGAACAATAAATTATACGTATTTTCATGTGAATTTCTTTCAAGAGAAGATCAATTTTGCAACAGGAAACATCTGGCTGTGGTTCGTTACATAGGAGCAAGTGCGTCGACGAAAATTGGAAATACGTTTTGGCGAGAAGATAAGGCAAGGGATTCGTAAGAGTATGGGGGTCCACCCACGGATGAGTCGCAGTGAGTCGGAGTGAGACGCAGTGGCACGCTTTATTGCTAATAGGATGTTGCCCGGTTAATTCCCAGTAGAGAAGCTGACTCGAACGAACGGAGAGTTCGTAAAGTTTCGGAAGGGAGGTGGCTCTCTCCTGCAGAGAAGGTGGTGGTAAAGCAGAAAGAGATGGAAATGGAGGTGGAGGTAAAGGGTCGGATTGCACGACGGGGGTAACCCTTGAAATTTTACTGCGAAACGCCCGTCCCGATGAATTTGCATGGAAATTCGCCGTCGAGGCGAGACGTACACCTCGCGAGAGAATTAACTCGGTTACGTCTAATGAGCGTCGAAGATGGCGAGAGAAACTTAGGTAGAAGGCGCCATCGAAAGCCCCCCCCCCTTCCCCCGCAATCGATCCGCCGAAGTTCGCGGTGCACATTAGTTACGATCGAGTTCAGTGTGAGTACATTAAAGTTAAATGTTAGATGCCCTTTCACGTCGATACTGCTCCTAATAATAAATTACATCGGCAGCGGCGTAATTGCAATCATTTCTCTTGCAACTACAGCGACAGCTCACAGCTATTTTACTTGCAGTTTATTTCGTTGTTACGAAGAAAATAAATTGCAATCGATACGATTGCGTCTGCAGCGTCAACGATTGTTATTAAAACCGCAAATATTTATTGTTTTTAATTATTGCGCAATCAAATTTTACAGATGCCCGAGGGAGCTTTTTCTTTGACGAAAAAAAAAAAATAATTTTCGGTTCATTGACTAGTCGATGTGTGCTTTTTATCGTGCCAAACTAGATGGAAATCGCGCACGATGAAACGGCGAAACGCCCGGGGCTACTCGTCGCGAGGCAAACCTCGAACGAGATTTGCGGAAAAACCGGAGAAAGTGAGAGAAAACTTGCGGAGGGATGCGAGGAAATGGCGTACACCGACGGAGCGGCCGGAAACAAAGAAAAGCACTCGCGCGATACCGCAACAAAACTCGAGCGCGACGCGACGCGACGCAGAACTCTCGTTTAAATTATAAAATTACTAAGTCCGTGTATAAGCCTGTCCGTAAGCTTCTTACGGGAGTTAACTAACCTCATAAAATTAGTGGGTAGGTGTAAACTCGCTCCTCCCTGCCAACCGACCCTAGACATTCTCTGCTTGCTCGCTTCCTCTCCGCCACCCCCTTGCTTAATGCCGACCTCCGTGCCGCTACCTCAGCTTCCATCACCTCGTAAAACCCAGTCGAGACAATGCGAGAACGTACCAAGTAGCGCAATGAAACCCTCTCTTTCCTCTCCCCCTCCTCCCCCTTCCCCGTATACAAACCCTCAAAAAGCAGAACCCTTCCACAGGCATCCCCCCTCCCGGCGATATCTCCGGTGTACTCCGTAACATCCCGATGGTTTACCTTCCTGTTAAAATGTCGAGAACATCTGAGAGCATTCCTGATACTTCGTCCTGAAATAATTAGAGAGCCGAAGGCTTTCTCGCACGAAAATTGAAATGTTACTAACAAAAACAAAAAAGAATTCAAAGTTTTTTCTCGGTTGACAGCATATAATTACGCTAATTATGTTTTCAGAAAATAATCGATACATCTTTATACGAATAATGTTCTCTATTCACTCGAGGAGCGAGTTTTCAGTCTACCTGTATTCAGTTACGAGCCGTATCGCTCTTTCGAAACAATAACGAGGTGCTTGCCTTTAACGAAGAAAGTTTCGGCGCGGCGCTGTGTAGTTACCCGGCTATTCATATCGTCGTCTCTACCAGCTGGATGGGCATGTCTGCTATATGTATACAAGCACCTCTAAGTACCGGTCTGCTACGCATAAATTAAGTGAACCGCGTGTTTAAATGCAAAGCAAGATCTGCAAATAAAACGGACGACTTGGGCGAAAAGAAGAGACAAAAGACAGAAAAAACGGCAGAGTTAAGAAAAAGATCCGGTGCTTCATCCAGCGACTGTTTACTCTATATGTGCATGGAGCGAAGAACGTTTTACATATATACATGTACGCCTTCGCATCTCAACAAAAAAATTGAGTTACGTATAGCACGGAGACGGAAGCAATGACAAAGTACTTTTTTTCTCGCGATCAAACCAATAAGGACAATGACATGACAAATTTATACCGGAGCAGCATTTTTTTTATCGGTAAAATTGTTCTTTGTTGCTGAGTCAGTTTTTTTTTTTTTACGTAGGATTTTCTGCATATCAAAACGTTTAACATTTTTTAAAATAATATCAATTTATAATTACGTATTAATCGTGTGTTCTATAAATAATTAATCAACTATATCCATCCGAAAGTCATTTGGATTGCGCAATAGAAATTTTTTTATCCACGAGATATTAAGGAGTCAAAATGAGGAGATAGCCGGTGGACAATTTTATGACAAGGGTCGAAGATTGCGTAATTAACATATCCTTTTTACACCGAGATCTGGCGCACTGTATATTTACTTTTCGACCCTTTTAACGTATTACGTTCTATGAGCGTGCGTTTGGACAGCGTCGACTAGAGACAATCAAATTAATTGGTAGAACGTCTCGTAGAAAACAACGAATCTCTTAAATGTGGAATTTGCAATTTAAATTTCGAGACCAAAATTCCAACGCTCGAAAAGTACTTTATTATTTTCAGACGTTAATCGCTATTTTCAGAGATAAAATCGCTCTCATAGAGAATTAAGTATGCCTTAAATAACAGAACGCAAATAGCATAAAAGATATTACATAATAGTAAACATTGTGATAGGTTCATAAATATTAAAAAATTCTGTGTATGTGTAGAAGAGAGAGTTACTGACACCAAAAGTTCAAGAACGATTTAAACAGTATTGACAAGAACGGTATTATTCGAGATAATACCGTATTATCAAGAATTACTTATTCAATAACATGCGATAAGAGCCGCAAAAAACGTCGAAAATTTCATAAGACGGTGAAAGTGATGATATATTACGCTAATCTCTCTCTCTTTATCCCTATTCAAATTATATAAGATTATTTAACACAAACTAAATATAGTTAACGACTTGGAGAATTACATCAAAATAATGATAAATCAAATTTACATAAATTTCCAATACATTAGTTCTTGTACGATAATTAAGAATGTTAGATATAAAATAGCAATCTGAAAGTTTTGACAAACTATGGAATATGTAAATGATGAGAAAGTGAATCGACACGAAATTGCGATGGTGGAGACGGACGTCACCTGATAGCTTCACAAAAACGACCTGCCAAATCGAGAACCGGTACCACACCCAGCCATTGTTAACGAGGACACAATGTCACGCTGTATAATGCACAATGCACTCTCGCCAGCGCATTAATGCGCAATGGTGCGCGCACTCGTAGCCACATCGCGGAACCTTTTTGTTTTATCGTCCCTTAGTCATTGTACTAAAAAAAAAAGAATAGCATTGTATATTAAAAACGGTATTACTGGTTCTAACAATCGTTTCGAAATCTGACCTTAATTACTAAATAACTAAAGCGTGTTTAATTTTAACTATGTATTTCACGTTTAATTTCTTAAATAGAGATCTCTGATCTATAAAATTATCGAATCAATTCCTTTCTTATTAAAATCAAGTATAAAAAAAACTTTTAAGTACCAATAGCACTTAGTCACTCAAATGTTATTAAACTCCGCACATTTCGATCATCGATCGCGTGTTCGATGTGGCTAGCGAGCGGCTCTATCGCGACCCACCATCGCTATCCTATCTCCTTTTTTTTTTCGTCGGAAACAATGTTACCGGACAGCATTTAATTTCCTGACCGCCGTACACGGCCGGCGCCAATCTCCTCCGGTAATTTCAACCGCGCGACAGTTTCGCGCCGGTGCGACGGAGAATCGAACGTGCGAGAGAGCTGAGCCGGCGCCCGAATGTGACATTATCTCGCGACGCCGACGCCGGTCGTCGTCGTCCCCTCGTCGAGACTCCAGACGCGGTAACGTGCAGGCCGGAGCGAGGCGCGTGTTCGCCTGATAGGAACGTTGTCGGAGAACTTCCTGGCAACGATAACACGTGCGACACGTCTCGATTTCGCGTCTGTTCGCGCCAGCCAAGATCTGGAGTATTTCCATAATCGAAAATTTAGCACTAAATATAATAGTTGATATACAATCAGTTTTAATTAGAAAATTCAAATAAATCCAAGATTCAAATTTATTGAGGATCTAAAATATAAAATATATAAAATAGTTTATCAAAAAGTTATTTTTATTTCTTTGTAACTGCGACTTTATAGAAATAATTGAACCGCTTGATACAATCAAAGAGAAAACGAGATTGTTAACGATAAGGATTCATGCCGAGCTCCATTCTCTCTGTTGAGAGTCCTTGATCACGACGAGACGCCCGAAGTTAAGGAACGAAGGGAGCACGGCAACACAAAAATGGGAATGGACTCGTATTTCCTGTCGTATTTATACCGGTGAGGAACGGCAAGAAAACCGCGTCACGGGGCGTTTCGTGCAACGGAACAATGCGGTCTGAAATGCAGGCACCGTGACGCCGAAAACGCATCGCGTTTCGTACACCTCCATCTTGTCCGATTAATCACGGACCCGGGAGGAATGGAGTTTCCGGTATCCTTCTTCAAGAAGGTACAAAGGGACTCGAGATAGCGTGGCGTCCGTACACTGTTATTCGTCAAAACTGAGAAAGATGCGTCCATAAGTAGTTACTTGTGCCATAAATGCGTATCCGTGAAATGTTAAAGAAAAAGTCGCTAAAAGTGTATATAAAGAGCGCAAATTGAAACTCTGTCATCCTCATCCTTTTAACTTACGGATCTTGATATGCGATATTTAGTACGGTTATTTTTATGGGCATAGAAGAGAGTTAACTGGGAGAAAAAAATGCGCCCGTCACGCTGCGTTTAATATTTTATAAAGCCCATCGCCCGGCGAAATAAAAACGGAAGACACGCGAGAATGTACGAGCGCACCAGAAAAATGGACAATGAAGAAAGAGCCGGGGAAGGAATGCAGACACGTAAAAAGTGACGATTGTTAATTAAATCCGGTAAGCCGCGGGGGAACCTGGTTCCGACCGCTCGCCATCATCATCCGTTCTATTTTCGTATTTGTCTTGCGGCTCTCGTCTCGAAATGTTTATTCTGCCGGCGGTGCAGGGCAGTAAGATATAAGACGGACAAATCCCATTTAAAAAGCTTTCATTCGTTGCGTGCATACTATCGGTAAATTACAATTTCATTTGAATTATGATTTGACTAAAGCAGTAGTTCTTTCCTTCTTGAAAAAGATCTTTATGAAAATAATTGGATCTCGTAGAAATTACCTTCTTTGACTTCGGTAACTCCTTTCATATAACAGAAAAGAAGACAGCGGAAAAGAGACAACTTTCTTGCAATACGAATGTTACGCGGAGCAGAATAAATATAAATTAATATAGCAAAAATATTCTTCGTCATACATACCTGTGTCGAAAGTGTTAAATGCAAAATCTTTACTTTTTACTTATATCTGTTTATCTTTAGAGAAATTCGAAAGCTAAATTACTGCATCTCGTTCAAGAGCATTATATTGATAACTTTCTTAATCTTAAAACTTTGAAAAAATGAAATGAATATAATATTATTAATGTAACTTTAACTGTAAAACATAAATTGTCTCTTTTACGTTCCATTAATCGACCCCTCCTTACGATAACGAATTCTCCGCTTCAAGGAGCAGGCGTTCTCGATAAGAGTTCCGCGCGCGATTGTACGATCCAGATGTGCAGACCCCCATACGGCGTACAAAGACTTGCGAGAACGGGAGAAATAAGGAACCCGTTGGTCCCCTTTAGTCCTGTGGATTGAATTACCGTTGTATTTCTCGTTGGTTTCGCGAAGTGGAAGCCGATATAGGATTGGAATAGAGCTGGAAGTCAACGGGGGGAAAGGGCCTAGCAAAAGGCTGGTTGCTGGGCCACGTTAATTGGACGGATGATTCCACTAAATCTTGAGAGCCTAGGAAGGACGAGGGCGGAGATTCGAAGACGCTTTGTCAGAAATTAGAGGGAAGGCGCGGGGAAAAACGTGGATGAAACCGTGACGTTCTGTAACGCGGGTCTGAAAAGGCGACGGATAAGCACCGAGGATTGGCATCCTCGAAGGAAACGACGCAGAAGAAAGAATGGCCAGTTAATCGCTTCGAGGGAAAAGGCAATAATGACAGACTTGAAAAGATGAATCTAACACGATATATGTACATATAAGATTAAATATAATTGTTGACAATTTATATAATATCTACTCTCTCGTTCTGTAGAATGACATTATTTGCTTAACTTTCTAATACTGTAATATGTACGTCAAGATTTTATGCTAATCGGGAGATAGACAATAAAATTTGTTTAAAAATTTATTTATACATGACATGGAAATAACTAAGATCTTATTATTAGTGACTGAGAGCGGTGCTCATATGTATGTTGATTTAATCATTTATTTGTATGTGTTAAAGAAATAAAAAAATTAAATATTAATAGAAAATATATAATATTCAATTATGTATAAAATATATAATGTTTTTATTTACCAATACAGATACGAGTACTGTATCTATGTATAATATTTCTATCTATATCAGGCAACAAAAAATCATGAATAATGGATATCAAGAATGGGGAAGCTTTTTACCGCATTGCGAAGATAATATGAAAATAGTCATAATCATATCGCTGTATATTGAACTGAAACAGCTTTCACATTTGCAGATATGAGCCACTTCGCAGGATATCGAGATAATTTACAATACGGGTCATACTATGGCATGCTCTCTTAAACTACACTCGCGCGATGCAGTATAGCGAGGAGTTAACAATATTTTGCGCGCTTTCGTATCTCTCGCTCGATAAATTACTTTATTACAACTGACATGAATTGAAGTGAACACGTACGTGTGAGTGCCAGCAAATCTCCTTTGTGTGAATTCGTGGGTGGCTGGCTCGTTAATATATCGCGATACTTTTAAATTACCGCCGATTATTTTTTCCGCTCGCTCCCCTATCTAAACGCGCTGCCTTTATCGGGTGCTTTTGATAGATTACAACGAAAGTGGAGCTCTGTCGCACGAATAATGTTCCAAATGTATACTGATGTTTTTGCAAATTGCGCAAATTATCACCAATAATTAACACAAATGCTTCAATAGTAATTTTAAAAGTCGTATCAGTGTCAGCTTTAAGTACAGAGAAAAAGTTTATCATATTTTTGAAATAGAAGTTGCTTTTCATGGATATACTTCAATCGTAGAAATTGTCTTTCCTTATTTTTATACAATTTTTTATTATATACGGATAAATAACATTAATGTGAAATAAACTTTCACATTGAAATAAAATTGCATTTGCGATCATTGTTAAAAGTTTACAAGGGAATACACGTGTTACTGTGCCTTTTTATTGTATCCTGCTTATCGCGACTATTCCGACATTTAGCGCGATAACCCTCCGGACTGTTGCGAAATAGGCGAACAATAAACATTTTGTCGTTACGCCAATCGGGTGATAAGAGACCAATAAAGTTCCCTCCAACTGACACCCTCGTAAAAGGCGGCAGCAATGACCTCATCAGATCGGGATTCACACTTGAAAATTGTATTGCCGCAAAAAGTAAAATGCGAAATAAAAGCTGTAGCTTTATCAATATATTATTTCTGCAAAATAATACATTAAATCAAGTTGCACATATTTTAAAGAATTTTAATCATTAAAATAATGTGCATTTATCTCCAATAGAATAAACCAGTTATTTAAATTTCTGATCATTTCTTTCGTCAAATATTTTAATATTTTTTATATTTGTTTCATATAAAATTTTTATAATTTATATTTCTATTATAAATATTTTGCTTCTATATTATTATACAGATAAATTAAAAAATTTATTTTGATGTGAACAACTATTAATTCTCTTATTTCAATTGTATTTCTTATTACTCAGACTTGTCAGACGGAGGTACCGATTGCTCTGACATTAATTTAAATGTCGCGTTTAACTGAAAAATCCTCTCGCCGCTGTCACCGCGTTATCTTAATTATCCAAACGATGGCAACGTAACTTTGTCGACTGCATTCCAGAGTGAGGAAGTCACATTATAAATCTGAGGGGGAGCGAAGAAACCGCGGAGTGTACCGGAGTAGTTTACGACTGCAAATAATCGCACCGACTATTTTTCTTACCTCGCGACAAAATATCGTTTAAATTGGTCTTAGCAGCCACCCGTCTCTGCTTTCATCCGCACGTTACCGCGATGAACCACGGCCGTTGCTGCGGAGAGATTTTCCGGGCAATTTTCGCGAGATATTATTCCATCTTCGCGCACGTCTAATTGCCCATAAAACGAACGCAGCGAGAAAACTTCTCCGGACGCGAGGACGGCGATGGTCGTCTTGGCCGTCGCCGTCGTTGGAATTCTGGGAGGAGATCTTCCCTTTGAAGCTATCCCTCCTCACGTTCTCTCCACTCGCGTGAGCTACCTTGTGCCACCGTGGACCACACGCGGCGGCGCGTGTGGTTGCGTGTTCAGGCGCGCGCGAAAACGACGCACAGCACTTTCCCGAGGAAGCCAGGCGTTTCCTCCCGCCGTGACGAAGCGCGCGGTCGCAACGCGCCGCATCGAGAGAAAAAGAGATAAAAGCGGAAGGCAGGAGGATCTGACCGAGCGCCAACCGCACCGAAAATAGCCGCGCCGCCGAGGTACCCAGGTTAAATTTTCACCGGACAGCACCAGCGCGGTAGTTGAATTTTCGTTTTGAGTCCGTAACATGCCTCGTACACGCACGGAATGTGCAAATTAGCAAACTGAAATAGCAAATATGCGATAAGCACTCATGAAGGACTTTTAAACACGCTTCTAAATATCCTCCCACCTTTTCGGAATAGCTACACGACCAAATTATCGGAAATTAAAATATTCTATAAATTTTTCATCAAAAATCTCAAGAATAAATAATCAATTTCATTCTAGCTTCCGATAAATACGTGAACATAATCGGGGAGAAAATAAATCGACGGAACCTCTCGTATAAATCAAATTATCTCTACAAGAGTAATTTAATTCGTCTAAAATATTCGAGTTCGATATGCAATTAATTAACTGAAGCAGAATAGCATACTCTTTTAAAAAATAATATAAAATAATTCCACAGGTGTGCAAGAAATAAAATAATTCCACAGGCGTCGTAAAATAAATGTTATTAACTTCATTAAAGGCAGAAAATTAAATCGCTGCTCCTTTAAATGTCCAGATGTGTTAATTGTGTTAATCGTACATCGCAACTTTCGAATCGCGCAAGAAGGCAGATTGGGAAATAACGCAAACACCTTTCTCCCCCACCCGTCGTGTAAGTGGCGATAAACCATCGGCTACTTTCCGGCATTCCAGATAGCGGCCCATTCTAGCGATAATAGCACCGTCTCAGCGATAACTCTACGCGAGGTGAAAACTGGCCATAAATTTTTCCGCGCGAGGCGCAATTAGTTCCTCAAGACTCGTAAAACGCCGGGGCCGCGTCAAAGACCCACGCAACCCCGCGACGACTTTTCGCAGACGCGACGACGACGACGAGAACGAGGACTATGGCACGCCAAACTACAAAAGCGACGAGGAAGGAAATGCGATAACGTTTTTATGCGACTCGACATTTTCTCCGACAAGCGAGACGGAGGTGAAGATTCGGGCTTAACGATCGAAATTTAAAGCCCGGTGTCTCGCGTATAGATAAACGGATGATACTGCGTAGGGCAAAAATGTAATAAACATAAAAAAGAGCAAACAAAAATTGTCTCGATATTGAGAACTTTCGCATCACATACATTCGGGAATTAAATATTTATACAGGAAAAATTGTAAAAATTATAAATAAAAGCTTCCATTAATTCCAAGTGGATTTTAATCTATTTTGATTCGAAGCTCAATCGACCGTAATTGAAATTCAAATAGAGAATCCGGGAGTCGAAAGAAAACGCGCTGCATGGATTCAAGTATCGCGGAGCGCATTCTTTCTCTTTTTCTCTCCATTCCGTATACTGCTCAACGTCTCTTCGCCGTGCGCTGAAGTGTTGTCCTAGCTGCGCAAATATGTATACTTATTCTGTCGCTAAGCAAACGGCGATCGCGCCGTCTTCTTATCGGAGACCTTTTCTCCGCCACGCGAATTATGCCGGGGAAATTACAAGTCGCGAAAGCGTCGTATGCATATAACGCCGACGGGGTGCATCATTAAAACGGGAAAAGGAGAGGTAATTTCTTTCGCGACCAAAGCGATTGATGCGTAAATAAGCGAGGTTTATGCCCGCCGTTTATGATAGCGGGCCCCAAGGTCAGAATAAAGTAGTGCAATAAATTAACGCGCACGTCGCGCAATTGCGGGGGTGTTGCGAACAGTTGATTCGATTGATTGGTGGAACGAGCTTCAGCCTAGTTGGCCGAACTCTCATCGACGCCGTTGATGGTCGCCTCGGATAAAGAGACGAGAAGCATGAGAGAGAGAGAGAGAGAGAGAAAGAGAAGAGGAGAGATAGAGAAAATGAGATAGGGAGGGAGAGTGGAAGAGTGCAGACTGGAAACAACCGACATGGTTATTGCAAGATTTATTGCTTCTCTTCGTTTCGTCTCGTTGTCACGCTGGATGAGAAGCCCGGCATACGAGTCGCGAGGCCTACAGACGATGAGGATGAGCTCGCTCATTTTCTAGCGGAGTTAACGAGTGCACTTTCTTTTCCGTCCTCTCCCTCCCGGAGAGATCGTTATTGTCCGTCTAGACTCCCCAGCCTCTCCTTTATACATTCGCGCCCGCGCGTCTTTAACAGTATCGTTACCGCTTCGATATTTTTAGCGATATTGACGCCGGCGTGACTCGTCACTCGACTGTACACGAATAACGTCTTCAGAAATGGAACAATCAGTGTCGCTCCGTGGGTTGTAAGTGGAAGATGGAAGAGTTGAGTGATGTTCGCTCGGCGACTTTTAAGTATATTTACGATATTTCGTGACTAAGATCGGTGTTTTAATTCATCATCGTTCGTCATACATCATCTAGCATTAAATAATTTTTTTTAAACTAAAATATACTAAGATTTTTCCTAATATGTAATTAAAGAAACTCCGATAATATTTTGTATATTTCAATTTTATCAAATAAAAAACGATTCTCAGTTGTTTTACTTAATTCGAGAGGTTGCCGGAACTTCTATCGCGTAAACACGTGAGAAGCGTAAGCACTCGGCGTTTCCAGAGACGAAAACAAATGTTAATTGCGAGCGGGAAGTTCTTCCCAATTGAGAAATTGTGAAAACCGTTCAGGACAGGTCGATAGAGTCGACATTAATTGGTCGACGGGAAAAAAATAAAAAAAAAAGAGAAAAAGAAGAAGGCAATTATGTTCTCTCGCTATCCGGAACGAAGTTGACGACAGACCTGTGTAGGTGACAGTCAATTATTCTTCACGGAAAACAAACATGCGAAGCAGGCGATTATTGCAACCAGCTTGCGTAATCATCTCGCCGGCAATGGGACCGGTAATGAAGGCGAGGCAGTAATGCAAAATGAGACCGAATTAATACGCACCATTGATTTCTCTCAATTGAGCGTCATTGTGAGTTTCTAAAAAAAGATCCACGGTAACACCCCGAACACGCATCATCCAAGGAACTGATCGCGCAAAAGTGGGCGTGATTATGCAGAAGATCAATTACCAATGCAAAGAAACTTCCATTGTCCTCCAAGTCGCGCTTTGTTACTACAATATTTGATAGATTCGAAATGCAACATCTTAAATTCAAGAAAAAGAAAACAAATTGATTATTTAGAGGTATTCGTATCTTAATTGTTTTTATACTTTTATATTTTTAAACACTTTTCTTTCTATTTAGTATTTAAAATTATTGCGAACATAATTTGTGTTAATACTTTTATCTTAATCACTCGTAATTTTTAATTAACAATTTAATCGTCTTCCTTTCTTCACGATTCTTTCAGATGTATTTTATTGCACAAGTGCTTCGAATTTGTACATCAATGCCCAGCCAATCAGCTCGCGAAACGAGATGAAAGGAAAAAAAACTGTAAGGAACAATAACTGGCGTAATAACACGAGTTTTCTCGTCCGTGCTTTTATTGATTTCCGTGGAGAGTCTCTGGGTTAATAAAGATCTCAAAGGAGCCGAAGTACAAAGAATACTACTGCGACGACATCCTCTGACGCGCTAGCAATCCATTCGGGATTATTGACACCGGCGAGACAGGTTCCGTGTCTTCCTTCTTCCGCGTGTAACTCCCTTTCATTCTCTCGTAGCGCACCTCCAATGACGCGCGGCGTGCCTTCCGATCAATCACAAGGCTGTCTTGTCTCGTCCCATCGCTACAATGAATGCCATTGTGTTCTCGTAACGCTCTTCCCTGCTCTCATCTCGCCGCATTATTCTATCGCCTCTCGACTGCGGACACCTCAAATATCCGCACACGAAACATGTCGAAATAGAAATAGGCTCTTGATATAATTAGATGCTTGATTTCGAGAATTGTAACATCACGTTTCGTTTTTTTATTCTTTGCATAAAATTCGAAACGATTTTCATTTAAATGACCGCAGATTGTCGATTCTACTTCAGAAGAAAATGAGGTAATAACTCATTAATTGATTCACGCCTTCTTCTTAGTGGATTCGTGTAAACTCGATCATATCTGCAGGATATGATGGCACGAATTGAAATTGCATTGTGAGTCGAGAATCTCACACCGGCGACAGGATTATTATGCGTTACATGGTGGGACCACAGAGCCATCCGATATGTACATGCGTGTCGGCGGGGGACGCGAGGAACACGACACAGTAATGACCCAGACGAGCTGCATCCTTGTGCTACATAAAGCAATTCGTGTGCGTGGCGCGGCTCACGGTCGGGCAATGCGTGATGCACGCGTGAGCGTGTTCATAAGCTCGAAGATCGCGCCGGAGATTGATTCTCTGCCTCTTGGCGCAGATTGAGAGGGACGGCGAAAACGCCGACGCGAAAAGTCCCCCACCGTGATCGATTTTGTCGCCGGTGTCAACGAAGATATCCTGCAGAACGTTCTAATGAGCTTACATCAAATATTTTGGCATGCTTTATCTCTTCCGCAATTATTTCGCTTGATGGAATAATCATTTGCAGGATATGATTCAATCCGGGACGTGTCAAATTTAAATAGTTTGCTCATCTCATCTCCATAATATTCATAAATTTCTCGCATTAAATATATCTTTATGAATTATATAAATTTATTATTTTAATATTAATGTCTTTTCTAAATATATTTATATCTTCTTTTAATAATAACAATGCATTTATATTAAAAAACTTGTTCATCAATAATGTATTAAAATACACTAATAAATAATTCTAATGCCAATGTTTTCTAAAGTTGATATTTTTTGTAATTTTCAATTTTGATTTATTATATAATTATTTAAAGGAAAAATTAACAAACAGGAAGGAAAACATGTTTACAACAGTATTTTCTGCGAGACTTTCTACGCAAAGCGCTTGAATTTTTCGAAACAAATGTCAGCGAAGCGAGAATACATGGCGATTAAACAAGCCACTGAGCAAAAATGCATCCCTCTCAATCGAGAAACTGCGGATCTATCGAAAGAGGAGAGACGCGAGACTTGGTACTTGGTAAGTTAAGACGAGTGAAGAAAACGAGACAGAGATACGTCGGTATACAGCGCGAGTTGCTGTCTCCTACATCCATAAAAGCAGAGAGGCATAAATAATGCGTTCTCCGTTTCTTTCCACGAGTACGCTGCTGACTGGATGCGAGATTATGTACACGCGTCGAGAAAAGGGGGCCGTTGCTTCGACGAGACGAGACGAGATGCGACGTTCCTCTCTTCTTTTCCTGCCTTCCTTCGCCGCGATGAGATGCCTGTCATTCGGATTGAGAGCGGTAATAAATCAATCCCAATATTGCAAGATACTCGAGGCCGATCTAGTCCCATTGATTGCGCGATTTTTATCAAATTCCATTCGATGTGCATAATTAAGAAGACGATCATATCTTTGCACAGTCTTCAACAAAGTTGCATAATCACTATTATACCGCTGTCTCGATATGATCAAGATAAACGCAAATAAAATTCCAATAAACTCTCAAGATGAAAAAAGAAGTGAAATATTTTATATTCTGTTCAAGCCAGACGTACTTTCCGCTCGTTCTCTGCGCTCGCGGGGAATTTCCACCAGCTCTCTTTGCAAATATTATGCTTGGTTATCATTTTTCCAAGTCCAAAATTCAACGAGACCGTGAGAGACGCCTACACCGCGAAACGAGAAGATTTATGATCGCGCAAATTAGCCACAACAGACTTCTCTACGGTGCCGTCCCTTCACAAACACGCGCGGGCAAAAATCGTCGCGCTTCTCCCTCTTTGTTCCTTCGACTCTTCGCGCGACTCGCAACCAACACCCTTCTCGAGGAAAAATCAGCAAAGGAGAAAGCATAAAGAAAAAAAAGATATCGAGAAGGTTAAACTCACCGGAGCGCTCGCTCGCATTTCTCTCGCTCCCGCTCGTCTCGTAAAACGAGGCAATTTGTCCTTCGACAAATTAATTTCTTAAAATATGCAGGCCTGCCCGTTGTTGCAGGCAGTTTTATTGCACGAATGTTTTATGGCCACGTATTTTTTTCCTCGCCCTTCACCGTACTTCAACATCCTGTGCGCGCGTACCCCCTACGCCTTCCTTTTGTCCCGACACACCGTGGCGCGTAATTAAAAGCGGCCTCGACATCTGCGAGAATATTTTACCCAGCGAGCAGGAAAACTTACACCGCGTGCAGGATACGTCGGAGATTTTAGCTGCTAATTTGAAGAATGTCGTATACCGGCTTACCAAGACCAACATTAGCAAATGTTGCGCGCGTTAGGGCTAATCGGCGAGCCGTCATTAATCACCCCGCGCGAGCAGCAGCTTTGATCACGAATCATCCTGCATCGTCGGGCAATTCGTTGCTTGCCGCAATTCGCCGGCGACGCATCGGGAATAATGCCGTAATGGTAATAGCGAAATAATTGAGATATGTCGAAATGCAGAGAGAGTAAAGAGCATTTAATGGCGTGCGGTGCAATTGCCGTTGCTACCGTGCTTCGCAACGTTTCCTGTCCGAGCCTTATCTTCCACCGTTCCAGCAGCGATATTGCCGTGCTGCACCATCAACTACCGGAAGGGAGCATCAAAAAAAAAGTAAATCGGAGGAAACGGCGTGATAAAACGTCATTAAATATCACCTACTGCACCTGCTTGCGCCAGTCTGGGGTGCGCCGTTCGCGCATGCGATTCGCGTGAGCAATATTTTCGAATATTACGTATGCAAATATGTAATTTATAATGATGCGTAATCTTCGTAAGGTACGACCGTAACAATCACGTTTCTGTCAGAGTCCCTTCTTGTCGCGGCAGAAACTAATTATGCATCGTACTTTCCGGCATTTTTCTCGAATGTTAAAGAAAATGTCAAAGAATTGAATTCGAACGCGTTTACGCGACGAGCGAGTCTGGCAAACTGCATCGACTGCACGCGAGCACTCGTTTCGTGTGCCGATCAATTTTCTCGAGTAAGAATCTGCCGCGATACATTTTACTACCTCAGGGATCGGAAATTTCCAGATCACTCGAACGGCGGACAAGACCGGTTTAACATCGCGATCGGAATCAGGCGAACCAGACTATCGCTGTCGTCGTTGTCGTCTTCGTCGTTGTCGCCGTCCTCGCTGCCGTCGTAAAGGGATTCGGTGGAGAGAAAAAGGAGAGAAGGAGAGCTCGTTCCACCGGATGGCGCGAATCACAGTCGTATCGGCAACGGTACAAGTCCCGCAGAGGCTGCGCTCATGAGGCAGATGCGTACACGCTATAATGCAATTGGGTCGCACGGAGATACGCGCACCGTTGCAACCGAACGGTGCAACGAAAACAAATTCGCGTGTCAAACGCGAGCTCGCGCGTTCCGTCGCGCCGTTCTGTCTCTCAAATGCTTGTTTATCGATATGGAAGGGTTAGAAAATAATAATGCATTACGCAAATTGGCGGAAGCCTCGCATCGCAATGCATATACGGATGTTACGGTCGTTGATTTTAATAAATGCCGCGTATCGGAAACCCTAAAACGAACGGTATTAATAAAGAGTGCTAACTGTACGCATCAACGAACAATTTCATAAGCTCCACAAATAAAAAGTTATTCGCTCTATACGGCTCTACACATTCTATGCTTTTGCACACACGTGATACCACTACGTTGATTGCCTTGATAAATGGCGCAGTAAGCACCCTCGTTGGAATATTAAAATCCATCATCATGATCGCGCGATACAAAAGCGAGTATGCACGCACTTCACTGTCGTCGCTTGATTAATATTAATCGTTCTAGATGTATTTGTCACTGCTAACATAAATCGCGTTACTCTCGCAAATTCAACGAGCTATTACGCCAATTGATTAAATGCAGACTTTTTTTGCAAGAAGGTACACAAGAGATAAACGCAATAAACTGCATTGTGTAAGAAGATACATGTGTCGTGAATCCTACATTTAGCACGGCGCGAAGAGAGAGTCGCGCAATAATCTGAATAAATAAATTTTGCTTGTTAACGTGACGGCAGGATACGCTCACGATGTCGGGGGCGGCAACGAGGAGTACAACAAAAACCGGAGGAGCCATGAAAACAAAGACACCCATTGACGACGGGATACAACATAATGACACTGCACGTCGAATAACACACTTGCAGCTCTCTCAGGGATGAAAAGATTTTTGAAGATGCAAATTTTGATGACGCTCTTCTTCCTTCTCATTCACCTTCCCGCCTTGAGAAACTTTACTTCGATTTACAGTTACCCGCGTGCTGAATACAATCTGTATTATGAATTTTATCGTGACATTAAGTGCCAGTACCTGAACGACATGAATGGGGGAATGCAGCTTCGTCATGTCAAGCGAGACAGTTTGCACGCAAATTGGGAATACGACAAGGATATAAATATTCACATTCCCGTATATTACATGTATACATTCAATTATCTTATTATTATTTAGTTATATAATATACTGTATAGTTATACATACAGTATATATTATATTAAAAAAACGAAGATATAATTGAATATAATATATAATTATGATATTCGATCCTCTTTATATTTCTTTTTAGATTTCGATTCAGTTTCGTCTTCTTTTCCTCGGTGGTTTTTAATTTAAAGAGTAAAGTCGATCGCCAAGTGTCTTTTACTTTTCAAGACTACAGTTCGACCGCGACATTAAGCTAGCTACGTTATTTCCTTATGCAGGCTACGGCAAACGATCTCGCGACGCGTCGCGCAATTCGACGAGATCGAGAGAGGGCAAAAGAAGCCGAACTCCTGATCGGAAAAGGGAAAAGCAACAAAAAAAAAAGAGAAAAAGGGAAAGAAAAAAGCGAAGAATGCGAGGCGATAGCGTACGCAACGCCCATTGAATTCGCGTAGAGTGGCTTCTTTTTATTCCATCGGCGCGACGATAAAGGGATTGGCGCGAGGAGAGCGTTCGAACAGCGAGCTCCATTGACGTCGCCCTCTCCTCTGCGAGAGCGCGCGGTACGGAGTAGCGAGATAGCAGCTGCGCGATAACGCATACGTGCGTACATGGCATAATACGTAACGCTAATATATCGGCGAGCGGCGATACGCGGTTTATTTCTGCGGTCAATTTATTTATGGGGCCTCCCTCCCCTGATCGCCGGACGGATGACGATATCGGCCAGATATTGCCGATGAACGAAAGCGAAGTTCCTACGGAAATACACGGACGCGCGAACAATATGGGCGACTCATTACGTTCACGGGCGTCGCGGGCGATGTGCCCAACGCGCAATCAATATCCTGTTTGAACGGTAGCTCCACGTAGAAACGGATAAAAAAAAATTTGATAAAACCGCCGCGTTAGCGGAGTTGAATGACGGTCACCCCGCGGTCGGCATTACGATACCAGCGATATATCTCACTGATGCACATTTCAACAGTGTAACCAGTTGTATTACCGAGTTACGTGTCAGCGTGAAAAGCCAGCTGGATAAAACGAGATAACAATTATACTTCCCGAGCGATTCTCTCTTTTTACCGTAATATCTCATGCGTAATTCGCATTTAGGTCGCTTTCGCAAAGTTACAGCGAAGATACAAGCGCGCGCGACGCGCTCTCAGCGTAATCTTACCGTAATCAAGCACATGTCATTCGTAAAGCTTATTGTAATTAGATTTACGTCATGCATAACGCTTCATGCAATCGCCGTGCAGTCGAACGATTAATTTCGATCCGAGCGTAGCGCTCGCAGTGGTCGGGTTAACGGCAAGGCCAGCAGAAAGAGACTCTCTCGCGGCTCTTTTCGGCTCTCGCCGGGGTCGCGCGGACTGTCGCTACGAGCGAGCGAGTGAGCGAGCGAGGCGAACCGGCGCGGCGATACCACGCAGAGAGAGGCCGTTGGCCCCACGGTCGACCGTGCAATGGTGCAGTGTGCAACTTCTCCGACGCGGAGGGAAGGAGGGAGGGCGCGAACGCACGCACGCAGGCACGTATGCACGCATGTATGTACGTGAGTGCTCACGCGAGCTCTACGCGAACGTGTATCGTCCGCCAAGTCATCCGCGTGCGGGGGCACGAGAGCGTACGAGAGTCTTGAAGTGCGGATTGCGTGTGGGTCGCGTCGCGACAAGAGAGAAGAGGGAGAGTCGCGAAATAGAGAGAGAGAGAGGGAAAATGTGCGTGTGCATCAGTTCGTGTCTGAAGAGTATTTACAAAACCGGGGTTTAAGTTGTCATGACGTTCGAGCCGCCGCGAATGCATCGAGTAAATCGACGTAAATGAATGTGCGCGAATTAAGGAAATATCGGCGAATTTAACCTGTCGCGCCTTCAAACGCTCTCGCGTCTGCTCGTCCGACGACAAAGTGGAAAGAGAGATCTGAGAAAAGATGCGTTAATGGCGGCGCGTTTCTCCGCGGAGGATTTCTCATTTTCTCGAATATTTTGTGAAAAGAGCAAAGATTTTGTATGCTTAGCATCTAAATAAAAGAGAAACTCTTTGAAAACTGTTTTATTGTACTTTTGAAAAAATTTAATTAAACAATTTTATTCCTGTCAATAAAGCTTCGATTCATTAGTCTGGCTATGATATTGACTAACACACAACGCTATACGATACGGCACATTGTAATACACTAGAAATGTGTATTACATTTGTAAAACGTGATGCCTGATGAACAGATCAATTTGCGTTGCACATCATAACTATGTAGATATCGAGAGGATTAAGCTTGAATTGACAAACACGCATACAAAGCACGTACACGTGGACGTAAAACGGTGATTATATCATCGCGCATTACGCGGCCCACTCCGAAATCGAATGTACACTTTCCTATATAAACAGCATTGAACATAGCGGGGAGAGGTCCATCCGATACTTTCGGAACAATCCGCTTCCCGATGAAAAGCCGCATTCCGCATTCATGAAATATACAGGAGGCAAAACGTGCGAGAGAGCAGCGGTCGCTCGGTCGAACAGACGCGGTCGTGCGGATGCTGAGTATTGGCCGGATTCGAGAAGACGATGACGCGAACGCGGGAGCGCGCGGATCTCGGCGCAGGGAACCGGGGCGCCCCGGGGCACGGGAGAATACGGTCGTCGTCCTCCGTGTTCCCGGGAAACGAAATGTATGTGAGAAACACATAACCGATGTTCCGACTGCTGTCAATTTCCTACGAGTCGATCGGGACTAGCCCCCCCCCCCC
>VBVR01001222.1:0-32982 GCA_011638315.1 Tetramorium parvispinum | reverse complement strand
CATATATATGTATATGTGTGTGTGTGAGACGAAATAGAAACGAAAACCCGACGTCCAGGCGATACTTCTACGTCGATTGTCGCATTAATAACAGGCGGGAGATAACGTTGCGTTTTACGTTTCTCATCTCTTTACCCGACAGCGAGCACGGGCGCGTAAAAATTGCGACGCATTTCTCTGTGCCAGAGGCTTCACGCGAAACCGCCGGCGCTGCGAGAACGCGCGGTCTGAAATATTAAACCGCGCTAAAAACCTAAAGTTAAACATCGCGCCCGATTAATTACGAAAACATGACCGCGGGTGTAGAAGTGCCAAGCCGTGCCGCTTCTCGGTATCTCCGTGCGTATTTTTCGCACCGAGTTTACCTTCCGCCGCCGACATATCGCGCCAGCGAAGGTCGGCAACGGAAGGACAGCGGTTGGATAGGATAGGATAGGACGGGACAGGACACGGGACAGCGTGTATTCGGTTTCGCGAAATGCAACGGAGGTGCATTAAAGCGCGCTGCTCCTTTGGCTGGGAATATAATAGAATTTCCTGAGAGCGGAGAAGCCGTGGAGAAGATTAGAGTTGGCCGTTGGCCTGAGAGGATAGTGAAGGAGCGGAGGCTCCTCATGTTTTATCCCGATTCAAGGTTCGATTAGAACCGCGTCTTTGATCAAATATCGATTCGAGCAAAATATTATCACGTCATCTCAATGACATGTTGGTAGTAAGACTTTCTGCGACGCGTTTAAATTTATACGTATGAAAGTATCGTAGAGATATCAACTAAATTACTTCTTTCATCAAAGAAACATTCCATCTTAAATAGCAAGAATATGAAAATATTTTCATGTATTT
Organism: Tetramorium parvispinum; assembly: GCA_011638315.1. Taxonomy (NCBI): domain Eukaryota; kingdom Metazoa; phylum Arthropoda; class Insecta; order Hymenoptera; family Formicidae; genus Tetramorium; species Tetramorium parvispinum. The sequence goes on along the minus strand of VBVR01001222.1, from coordinate 32,139 downwards.
TCATTTTTACATTTTTATACATGATGATAGTGTTGATGATGACGTCGAACGTCCCAGCGTGATTACCGTTAAAGAGCACGTGGAGTCGGACATTCTACTCCGAACTTTGCGCTCTAATAAATTGCACTAAAATGTAGAAAATTACATTTGCAATATCAGGTAGTATGTTGGAGTATTAACTTCATGTTCGAGCAGCAGGAGTGCGTATCCAAACATCAGTGTACGTGTGGCAGCTGTTCAAAGAAGACGTGTTTACAAAATCGTTACTTTCAATTCTCCAAATAAACACCTTTTTTGAAAGGCGCAGTATTGCAATAAATTTTTCTCGCAAGTACCATATCTCAAGAGTATCCAGTTAAATTTTGTCTTCAAAATATTGAAAATTGTCAAAGTTTTCAATTTTAAGCGAAAAAAGTCATTTTTCCTGTTTTTTCAGCAATTTTTTAAACAATGTTAATTTTAAAAAGTAGCATATGAATTAAAAAGTAGCTATTTAGTCTTAAAATACATGACTTTAACTTCATTCAGTAATTTTTATTTAATAAAATATTCAATAGCGTCGTTACAGCACACACTTAAAGACACTGACAAAATGAGATGTTTCACACCCCATGTACCCTTTACGTAATTTTTCGGAGATGTGCCCTTTAAGGGTTAAGTAGTTGACACATAAATGCTATACTAATCTCTCCGACCTAACAACTCGATATCAAACAACTTGATCGGGAGTATTAAAAGCCAGCGTTGTAGCTCAATACCGAATCCGCAGCCGGCAGAAATACCGCGGAGTGTTGAGCGTAAAAGGGTGCACTCGTACATTCACACGCAATGATGCTTCGTCGGGCGCGATAAAAGGCGTCGCAAAGATACGCTAATGTCGCCGCTCGCGAGAGCAGGAGAAATATAATGGAATCTATGACGCGTAAACGCGTCTTACAGGGCTGCGAGCGGCGGGAGATAAGCTGCATCACCACCGTCGCCGCTGTCGTCGTCTTTCGTATGCAACGAATGGGCCAAGTCACTCTCGGCGGCACTCGCGAAATCGATAACGAGCCTCGCCCGCCGCGCCGTCACGCCGAGGAGACGGTCGACCGACGGGCGAGAAACCGCGTCGTCGAGGTTCTCCGATGTGGAATTAAGCCTTCCGATATTATAACTTCCGTCTCACGAAGTGCGAAGGAGGAGGAGAGGGAGTTTCTAGAAAATCGACAGACTCGCGAATGTGTCATTAAAACGAGAGTGGCTTTTGCGACGTCCTATAAACGCGACAGTAACGAGCGTAGATATTTGGAATTATATAAGAATAGATATACACGCCGAAAATGTATGAAAGATCAAAAAGAAATGGAAATCTTTTTTGCAAATGCATTTTGTCAATAATAATCAGAAATAGCTAGCGCAGCGAAGAAATTGTAACGCAGATAGCGTAATTATGGAACTATATCTATAGAAATGCAATAGCGAGACCACAACTGCTTTTCATAGGTAGACAATGCGGATATTATCTCGTGTCTTGGGACAGGAAGTTGCCATTAAATGCAACGTAATAGACAAAACAGTTCTTAAGAATCCTTATCTTCTCCCGCGTAGCCCGCCATTACGAGTGGCAAGCATTTGCGGAATTTATTTTTAATCGGATTGCCACGACGGAGATAGAATAAAAAGATCCTTCCGCTGGCCACTTCCTTTTCTCCCTGTCGTTATTCCTACAACGCTCGAAAATTCTCTGGACTGTGCGGCTACCTTTCTACCTGATGGGAGGATGAAGAGGAAGGGGGGGGAGGGAGGTAATACCCTACCAAAGTTTTCCAACATTGTTTATCGCGGTTGCCGCGAGAGAATAATCGATTAAGGGGGCGCCCCCGAACTCCCGCGCTCTCTTTTTCCCCTACCCCTTCCGGAAACTTTCGTCCTTCCGGCTAACGCCAAATTACTGGTTTCGCCCGGGCCGCATCTGAATGGAGGCTGACAGCACTTCGCAGCTAACGTGCACTCAACTACTTAATAATGTAACAGTCAGCCAACCACTATGCGCCCATTATGTTTCCATGCACGTTGCACAAGAACCCAGAGGTAATAGCTTGCCGGTGGTTGTAATATAGGATTCGCATCCTGTATCGCGTTGCGTCACTGTGTTTGTGCACGGCACCGCGTCGAGAGCAAGAGAGAGAGAGAGAGAGAGAGGAGGGGAGGGGGAGAAGAAAGAGAAAGAGATAAAGAGAAGGAAATTTATTATGTTCTGAGATAAATCCTCTAAGAACAAAAAGCAAAACGCAACTGCTATATATGTACAGAAGTGAGTCGGCAGTTATAAGGTAATAATGGAGAACACAATGTATCTACATAATAAATAAACATGTCGGAATAAGAAGATATAAATTACAGTTATGATGATAACTATAAAGATTAATATGTGCGTTAAAGGAATTTTCTATAAATTTTATAAATATACATATAGTCTTAATTAATAATTTATATATTATACTTATTTTTTGGTCGATATATTATGATCTTTTTTATAATTACCGTTAGTATAGAATTTTGAAGAGAGTTAAATAAAATATTTAAAGAAACACATGTAGCTGTTAAAGCATTTATAGCTGTTAAAAAAAATACAAAAAATTAAGCATCTTTTGTGAATAACATATTTATTTTTTATTAAAGTGACGATAAGAAATGTACATATATCAAATAGTTGAAGCATCTATTTTTCTGATGGAACAAAAAATCTTGGAGAAATAAAAAAGCCTTTCATAGGTATTTTCTTTCTTTCGTACTTTTTTTCTACAGTTTTTTATCCGCAAGTAAGTCAAAAACACAATGTTTTGTTCGCTTTTTCCAAGCTATTTTTTCCGCTAAATAATGCGTCGCAATTATTTCTGCAGGTAGGACTGCACAGCATACTTATTCTTTTTAAAGCATGCTTTATTAGGTCCTTCCTCATCTTTTTTTCTTCAGAGATATACATGTACGTGACATTTTGCGTCTGTCGACTCTCCTTTGATATCACTGTTTCGAGGATCCCTAAAAGCCTTTAATCCAGAAACGCGATATGTTACCTAACGGCGCTTTAAATCTCGTTTAAAAACTTTAGATAGACGTATCACGGAGCAAACACGAAAGCGAGTTTACAAACGTTGTTTGAGATTTAATCAGCGTGGTTTCTCTATTAAAAATTTAATCTTTGCAGTCATTTGTATCATTCTCGGCTTTTTATAGATCGGCAAACCTCCATATGACGCGCCTTCAATTTTTAACTCCGATCCGATGAGACTCGGAGAATTAGAACGCAAAGTTCAGCACTCTTTCATAATGTAAGGAGAGGCTACCGTTCTACGTGCTTCTATCTCGAGTTGTACCTTAATTACGTGCATTTATGGCTACAAAGGAGTCCAAGGCTGTGCGAATATGCATGATTGGAAACAATCGCCACACTTGAAAAGTAGAATAAGTCTCTAGATATCACCGTCTGAGCGTGCAATTCATCCTGATTCCGCGCAGACTTGGACGTGTTGGCGCATCTATATTTCAGCGTGTGTCTTTCCGCCTGGATTGAGACATCGCGATATATATGTATACATATACAGATACTAGTTAAACCACGGACGACTTTACTATTAGATGACCATGCATAGGCCACCCATCACCGCCTTCCCCATTAATGTCTAATCCTTTATCGAACGTATATACATATACAGAGAGAAAGTTATCTTATGTATACTTATGTACTGTGTTAAAATTCTGATAAAGTTAATATTTGAAAACGAAAAAAACTTTGAGATATGAATCATGAAGCTTTATTCTTAGGTGAATTAAAGTGCATTTTATCTTAGGGAGAATTTATTTTGTAACATGATCACTAAGAAATTTAATATTGAAGATTACAAATTGGACAGATGACGACTTTGTTCAAGGAAAGTCGATTACATTGCAGTCGCGACTGGTTTCATATTAGACAAGGCAGGATATTGATCAATGAAATCGTGGAGTATTATTCGTAATATCTCGAGATTACGTTGATCGTCGCGGAACTTATAAACGTTTGTAGACTCGTAAAATATCGGGCATATAAACGTCAAAGGTCGCGGATTCATACAGTGAACGGAAGCGACTGCTGTGTCGCTAATCACTCACTGGTTAACCGGAAACTGGTCTTGAAAAAAAAAATCGTGTCGTATTTGGTATCGCGCGCGGAAATTGGGCGCTTTATCACGCACAATAAAAATTCGGCGATAAATATTACGCACGCCCGACGTGTGTGTGTGTGCGTGTGTGCGCGCGTGCGTGCGTATGTAGGCTTCGATATTCGGTACGCCTGTTGCGGGAATAGCGGAGCCTCAACAAGCCACTGCATGTTTTCGGCGATAAACTTTATAGCTGAAATAATAAAATTCCAACGATATTGGCGAAATGGCGTGAAGCGGGCGTGCCGCAAAGAGATTGTCCTCGGCGAGAGAGAACGCCGCGCGATTTAACGTGTTCCGCTCGCGAAGGGGATAAATGGCGGATTTTCGATAATTCGTCGATTATATCCAGACGGAACATTTTACGAAGCGCATTACGCGACGTAGCAGGCGTCTAGAAGCAGGATAATCTCGATTATTGAGATGGCGTTTTGCTGAAAATTACGATCTCGCATTTGTCGTCGCGGATCTCGATCATACACGAAGGAACTTGCGAATATAATCCGATTCTCTTAATGTATGGTTAATCTTTTAAGAGAGTGATATGATTACGTTAGTCTATACATGTAAAACTCGATCGAGTTAATCCATCTACTTAAGAATTAATTTTGTCGAATTAAAGGCCTTAGATAATGTAATTATCTCGAAATCCGCCTGCCATCGGATGATGGCAACTTTTATGATAAACATTAATGTAAATATTTAATTGAGTTACTTAGAACTTAATTCGAGTCAATCTGGAAGTATATTTCCTTGAAGTTATCCTTTAAATCTTCTCTACTGTTACGAATTTTGATCGAATTAACGAAGAATTACTTAAGATTGAATTTTATTTACTTATTTTTTAACATGTTGGAGGATTACCTAATTAAAAAATGAGACAATTTTATTTAAATCTGGAAATCCCATTTTCTATTTGGAATTACACGACTCAACAATCTGCGAAAATTTCAATTACGCTTTAAAGAAAGGCGTGCATTAGTGGGAACAATTGGGGCAGAAAGTTCCTCTGCATTTAGCTTTATTCAAATCATTCAATTTTCGCCCGAAAACACGATTCATTAGCATATTTTTTTCCTGCTTCAGACACACGAGTCATAATCGGGTCAGCCATAATCGGGTCGGCCAGTAAATTTCGCGTTTCAAAATTACGCGAATCCGAGTAATGAGCCTTTTTTTTTTCTCTCTCCGACGAACAGCGGCGGTAAAACGGTGCACTCGTTTAAGCGCGATACTTGAAATTTATCACTCGGCGATTCTTGCGCAGATAAATGGACGGTAAATCGCGGGTATCGTGGCTCGCGCGCGCGACACGAACGCGTTCCTCTTTCACCGTCGCCCGATATCGCGAATTGGTTCGCCCGCTCACCGAAACTTTTTTTTGGGGATACGTGCGGAAAAAAAGCATTAGAGAATTCTCCGGTTCGCGGTGAACGATCGGCGAGCGGGCGCAGGGGACGGGGGAGAAGGGGCGGGAAATGAAGCACGTGTGAACGCTACACGCGGCATAAAATTCGGGGCTCCCCCCGTATGGCGTATGTAAATTGCGTGCAGCGCGCGCGACGCGCATGAATTTAACTGCCGCCGCATGTAAATTCAGCGCCGGTGCATGTAAATTTTATTGCAATCAGCTATTGTAAACAGGATTACCACACAGACGCGACGCCGAAACTGGAGAGCGAGCTGGCCAGTCGATGGAATCCTACGAATATTTCGAATTCAGGAACGTGCAGCCGCCGATAGGCCGATAGGGGGGAGGGGGATGTTCACGATACTTTGCCGCTGTCGGAGCTGGGCATCGGCATTCGTGTCGAATGGAAATATCTTGGTATTTTCTCAGAGAAAAGAAAAACTTCTTATGAATTTGCTAATCCTGGAATATTCTAGGTGTATTTATACCTACACGTACGTCATTTTAATTGATTTTTATTATTCACAAACCTATATAATATTATAGACCATGAACATTGTCGAAGAAATATGGGGTAATACAGTCGCTTGCGGTATTTGAGATGGAACGAGATGAATTATCGACATCTCATCAAATTTAAGTTACCCTAAGGCCATGCGATCCAGAGTGTAACTTGAGTAAATCTCTCTATCGAGCGTTGTCTTTCTCATTTCTCGCGTCGGTCGTGTAAGGACCGTGCGAGATCCCGGAAATAAGAGAGGGGTGGCGTTTAATTTCGAGTAGTTACGTTGCAAATTCAGTCGCTGGCGGTTTGCAGATTGTCCGTGCAAATATTTGCGCGCCGCGCATGTCGAGCATTTTATTGGCGCTGATATTAAATAGCGAATATTAATTAGAAGAGAGAGAAAGAGAGAGAGAGAGAGAGAGATCAAAATAGGAACAAAAACGAAATTTCTAGTTATATTAACATTTTTATTATAAATATTCTGCTATTATGTATTATGTCCGTTTTCATTGTTTCTTTTTTTTAATAAAAATTTATAATTATTCATAAATGAAAATCTTTCTAACGATATACGAGATCCAAATTGTTTAAATCTGTCTTAGTATTCGCAGATGTGTCCCATTTTTATCTACAAGATTGTTGTATCTCATGATTAATTACTTTCGCGTTCAATTAATATTTGCAAATAGCAATTCTGATTCACAGTTACGTGCGCGAAATCATTCGAGCTCAAAGCTCGAGGTCTCTCGGAGCTGGCGGCGTCGACCTTTGGCTCCCATCGCGCTTCAGCTTCAGCAAAATCGCTAAAATCTTTCGCTTTGACTCTCACTCGCCACCGTCACCAATACCGTTATACATGTCTCCAAGCATCGGTGTTCAAAGCTCGCAATAAGCAAGCGAGGCATGTAATCGACTATCTACTGGCAAATCCTGCCAAATCTATGGCGAATGCAGTATGCGAATGCGAGTTCTCTCTCTCTCTCTCTCTCTCTCTCTCTCTCTCTCTTTCTCATCTATCTACCTATCTATCTACCCATCTACCTCGCTTTATCTTTGTCCGTTATACAGCAACGTCACCGAATTTCGGTTCTGTACAGTTCCGTATTTACCGAACTATGCGTTATAGCCGACCGACCGGGTCGTTCTCGCCGTTGGCGTATCAGTCACTATGCCTCCGTATATACATATCCGGCGGCATAAAACCTATTAGAATTCATGGCCCTCAGGGACAAAGGGAGCGAAGGAGCGGATTTATTAAGTTCTGCTGAATAATGCGTCGCACCACGATATGGCGGCCACATTTCGTCACGGGTCTCATCACGATTAGCGAGCGGCCGCTTTGATTTAGGACAGCATTTCTCAAACACGCGAAAGGTATTTACGCTAATACCCAAGAGAAATATATATATATATGTATATGTATATAATTAATACATATAAATGTGCTATTAATGAAAGAATCTCGATTCGATATAAATCTTCAAAGCATTTAAAGAAAGATACACTGAAAAAAAATTCTAAACTTATAAGATGCATTTAGTAATGCAATTTTTTGAAATACGTAGTTATTATCAAATATTATGATAATAAAACGTTTAATAATAATTATGAGCACTTCATTTTTTATAACATTATTTTGTCATAATGACCTATATGTTTAGTTGAAACTATTTCACCAAGGTTTTTGGCAACTTTTATCAAGACTGTGGATTATAATAACCAATTATAATCAATCTTTTTTTCAGTGTAGTCAGAGATTGGAACCTTTACGTTTCCATACCATTTACTGTAATACAGCTTTAGTCTCGCAAATCCAATTACGTGAATTCGCGATACAGAGGCAAGATGAAGGAACGTGAAAACAGACTGTGACGCCTGGATCGATTTAACTTTCCAATGTGATTGGCCAGGCGTAAGATCGAATCTCGGTCTCGAGAGATCGCCCGTCACACAAATGCAGAAACGGCTGTTTCATAATGGAAGAACGATGAGGAACCAGTCGTCGTTACGTTTACACGTCGACCGGCCATGCGTCGATGTGGGACCGATTCTGGAGGAGAATTCCTCGGCAATAAAGAGGATTTAGATCGATTTAAGATTCCAATTTCCGGGGTTTCTTGCGAAGTGGACCCTTCCCTGCTCAGTAACCTCCCTCGAATACGACAAAGTCGGAAAGCGCTACGGGCATATCGCGTTGAAAGGGGTGAGACAGTGTTTCTCAAGTTTTTCTCCAACAAATCCTCTACTTTGTTCTTCTCTTTTAATATTTTTACAAAATTTAAAATATCCGTTTCTTCGTACGTAATTTGTAATTCTGCATAAATTTATAAAATGGAGAAAACAGATAATTTAATTTAAAAAAATTGTATATTAACTTTATTTGACATCGAGATATTTGCTAAAATAATTCCAATAAAATCTATTTTCGATATTTATTGGATAATGAATTCTGGTAATGAATTATTCATTGCTTTACAAAAATAATTTTGCACAGTAAAATTCATTTCGATAAAATGAATATTGTTCACGAGGTCAATCGTTCGGTTCGTTTTCGAATCGCGCATTTTCAATTCCTTCTTTGTGCAACTAAATTTGAGAAACACTGATGTAAAGGGTTATTCAGGGACGTAAGCCAACGTCGCCGGTGCCCCGGCTTACGTAGACAGAACGGTCGATCCTCAACACGCGAATTACCGGTCTCTGCCTCTTCTTCCCTTTTCCTCCCTCTCCCTGTTCCTTCATCGTTTCCCCTTTATCGCATTCCTATTCTTCGGATCTGCCTCACCTTCCTCGCCTCGCTGTTCTCTGCGGACGACTCGGGGCTTTTATATCTCCGGTCGACTTTTTGCCACGCCGTGTCGTATCCGCGGAGATTGTAATTTTAATTCCGGCGGTATTTTACCTCTCGCGCCGCATCGTTCGTCGCTCGAAGATGTCTGTCCCTGTGTATCTGTATGTGTGTACATGTATGTGATTGTGTGCGAATCTATGATTCGTGTATCACACCGGCTAACTCTTCGTTGAACACCTCTCGCCCTTTTCTTTCCCTCTCGGTCCTGGGTGAATTCCGATTCTTATTCCTTGGTACGCTTAAATACTTTTCGATAAGCGTTCTGTCCGCACGACAGTTGCAATTTTAATTCTTACTTCGCGTCTCCTTTTTTACGTGATCAATTGACCGCGCAATTGCACCGCGATATCGACCGCCGAGTTGGACTCGGCAGCATTTTACCTAGTTTTGTTTTTCCGTGGAGCTCAAACTCTCTCTCTTCTGTGGATCCTCCATTTCCTTACTGTATTTCTTATGATATCGGCACTTTATCTGACTTTATAGGCTACTTAGATCGCGCGCGGAAGATCGAGATTTAAGACACAGCCAGATGGACACTGCTGGTACCTCCAGTCGCACTCGATTAGATCCGAATTACCAATCTCCGTTCTGGTCGCGTTTCTTTTTCTCCACTCTCTCGTTTTCTCTTCTCTTTGTACTTTCCTTTCCTACGCTTTTCTCATTGTCCTGTCGCCATGTTCTTTCTTTCTCTCTCTCGCTCTCCCAGTTTGCCCTCTCCTTATACTGACTTTTTGCCGTATCCCATTCGGTGGAATTCTAATTTTAATTCCGCGGCTTTTAGCTTCGTCTCGCCACAATCTATCCATATAATCGTCCGCAAAGTTAAATAGTAGAACTAATCTCATTTCAACGTATCCTCAACGTATAACAAAACGCACGTTTCACTATTATATTAAAACGATTAAAAAGTTATTAACTTATTGAAGTATTTTATTTGAAAGTTCAAATATCAAGTTATGAATGGTATCATTAAAATTAATCGACATCTATCGAATGAGATACACATTAAGTTGTTATACTGCACTATTGAACATTTCTAATCAAATATTTAAAGAAATTATTGCATAATTTATTAAAGATATTTTGATTTTAATTAAAGCCAGATATTCCATCTTTAATGCAACATATTTTTATGTCCACAATATAAATCATTTTTATCTTAACAAATCTCTCTTTCTTTCTCTCCTGTTTTATAAGGCAATAAGTAAAAAAGGTACAGCTACATATTTTTATGCGATCATATTTGTTTTAATAAAATTTTCAGTCTATTTCACACATCTATCCAAGATAAATGGCTTTTATATTCGTTTATCCATACATTCGTACGCGTAATCTCACCCCTATTCTGACAGTGAAACATCCTCGCAATATGCTTTCGAATCGGATTGAATATGACGCGCATGACACATTATCCTACAAACAAGCTATCCTACTTTAAGGTCTACTTAGATCGAGTAAGATCCAGATTTTAGCGAAGGGGAGAGGTGCAGGGGCGGGTCGACCGCCAGTAGTACCCGTAGGTTTGAGTGGATGGTCGACTCGATCCAAATTACCAGCCTCGGCTTCTCTCTCTTCTTCTTTTTTTCCACTCTTTCATTCGTCGCGGTCCCTTCGCCCTGCCATCTCCTGCCCTCATCCTCCTTGGTGGATATTCGTCTTTTCTTTTTACCCGACCCTCGTCTTCATTGTTGTCTTTCTTCTCCACCCTTTCCGGCTACTCTTCTTTCACCCATCCCCAGTAGCTTCCTCTCATTTTCATTTACTTTTTCTTTATTTACTTTTTATATCTGCATTCTAACCTATGTCTGCGTTGCCTTGACTCGACCACCAATGGCCACTGTGTACCCTGTGTATCGCTCTCGTAACTCCTTGACTGTTCCACGATTCTTACATAATATCTAAATATGGAGTTATAAAATCGCCGAATTTTTCTCTTCACGTCAACTTAAAGAACGCCATCGCAATATTCGTACTGACATATAAGACTTCTCTTATTAGGTCAAGATTGAATTTTACTCTACGAGAGAAAATTAAAGTTTTTTTCTATAATTTTTATGATTTAATATTGCAAACTTATTTGTAATTCAATTCAACTCAAATTTAAAATCTAAAATCTGTTAATTTGTGATTTTTTAACGTATATTAGAGAAAACAGATTTTTAAAAAACAAGATTGTTTGTTAAATTGGCAGGATTAAAGAGTTTATTCAGAAGATAATTTTTAGACAACTATTCTTTTAACCTTTCATTGAATAATATTTCAATAACAAAATACATATTTAACTGCAATTCTATGCAAAAACATGAATAATTTCAATCAATTTCAACAAAATCTGACAAGACGCTTGTAAGACTTATAAAATTATCTCATTATCGCTCCGCATCTAATATGACACTGAAAAATTCATCACAGGGTTCAGCAAATGCCTCGGAATTAACTCGGATAATTCGGACTGACACGATTCGCATTGGACACTCCGAATTACTTGTCACGACAGCCCTCCTCCATATGTGTCTTTTTTTCCTATTCTTTTTGCCGACCTCCCTCGTTGATTGTTATTTGTGTTTTTCCAGACTTTTCTTCGACGCCCGCCGCGATGACGGCATTCCTTTTTGCTGCCGTTTTTTTTCCTAACCAGCCTTCGCTCGCTTCTTTTGTCCAATTGCTATGTACATTTTTAGCGTCCAATCTCGTCCGGCTTTGATGCTCCCTAAAGCTCTTTTCTCCTTATCTGCGCTCCTTTATCCGGTCTCCATCGAGCGAGTCTCATTTAAAAAGTGCATTATTATCTTTATATATATATATATATATATATATAATACACACACAGGGGCTACATTTTTCGCTATCGACTATGTGAACGATAGAACACAGAATTAAATATTTCCTCGTCCACACAATTCAGCCTCTTTCTTCTCGTTCTTCATCGATTCTTCATTCTCTCTTTGACCGTGATCTCTTTTTTTTCGCTATAATTTACTATTCCACTTTGCTTTCCTTTCGAGCAGGCCGCCTTTGCGCGCCCTGCTATAAATTACGCTTTCGTTACCCTGGGCGTACTAATCGATCTCGCGCCTTTATCCTTTCGCTGAAACTTTCGACCGCACCCTCAATCCATTCCTCTGTCTCCGCGTCCCTTCTCGACCCGCCCTGCCGGCGGTGCATCCATATTCCTCCTCTCCTCGATAGTCTGCGGTCCATCGAGTCTAAGATCCAGATCTCCGTGGAAATACCTTCGTCTAAAACTCCCGGCTGCTACCCCTGGCTCTTCACGATCTTTCGTTTTCTCCACCATCCCCTACTTCTATACTCTTCAAGCACTCGTTGCCTTTTCCTTTCGCCCTTCCTCTCCTCCTCTTTTCTCTCTTTCTCTGTCTCATCCGCCCCTTGCGCCGTCCCCGCTCGTTTCGTTTTCTTCCTTTTCTCTTTCTATCCCAGCTTTTTTCTTCATCGCGTCCTTCTCACCCTCCGTTCTCCGCCTCCACCGCCTTCTCGTAAGGAAGGTCGTAATTGGCCCTTCGGCCACGAGCGACCACGAGCGGTGGAAAGCAGCCGAGAGAGCGAACTACGGACAGCGGGAAAGGATTGAGGGGGGGTTGCGGGGGTAGGGTAATAGCGGGAGCGACGGTAACGGTAGTGAGAGATCCTCGGGAGTGTCTACCCTATATCACGGGGGCTGCCGGCAAGTACAAGGGACACGGGGCTCTTCCTTCCACCCTCCTGGGAGCGAACCGGCCATCCCGTCGCTCTGAACTTTACCCGGGGTGAGATATGCAGAAATTAAATATTCATTCGGGTTACCATCCCTCGGTCTCTATTCCCTTTTCTCCCCCTCCCCCTCCACTCTCTCTCTCTGTCTCTCACTCACCCATCTTTCTTTCGCCCATGTATCGTCTCCTCCGATTCTTTTCTTCTTCCTTCTCGAAAGTAATGCTCTGGCTCGAGGCCAATTCCGCTGAAGCTTCCGATATTCGACATTCTTTCGTCTTGCAAGCATTGCATGCATCGTAAAAAGACGCGATGATAAGTGTATGGAAGGTTCTAGAGATTATCCATATTTCTTGAATTTTATGGATACTAAAAGTAAAACTGGCGTACATTCATCAAATTTATTATACAAATTTATACACAATGAATATTAAAGAATTTCCTCAACACAATTTTTGCAAACGTAATTAATTAAAGCTCTTATTCTTCCTCGATTAATTTTCAACAAGTATACTTTCAGAAGTCTAATTCACTACTCATATTTATTTCAATATTAGTCGTAGTAGATGTACAAACATTAATGGCGTCTATATATATATATATATATATATATATATATAAAATTTGACAAATCCAGCTCAACTACACCAAGAAATCTACGAGTGACGGATCGCGCTGCACTTCTGCGGTATCCTGTATACATAATCGTATCGTTATTCTTCCTCGCGCATCTGATTCTCTCTCTGTTGTTCCGTCGCCTTTTCTGCAAGTCCGACGATTTCCACGGACTCGGAATCGCGCTGGAAACGTACCTGTTGAACCAACCACCGACTTCGATGAAATAATGACGAGTGGCTTATGCGCCGTCTGCAGCCACTGCCGACGAGGGAAGGACGCGGGAACATAGGGCAGGATGCAGCCCGTGCTGCGTTGCGCATTGTGCCACCACTTCCCTTTCCCTCCTCTCCTGCCTCCCTCTTTCATTTCACCTCTCTATCCTCCCGCTGTAACCGGGTGAGGTATTCTCCGTCGGTGTGGAATTGCGTCGTCCTCTCTGCACCCTTCATCCTGAACACATCCTGCGGGATGAACGCGGCTACGGTTTCGAGGAGGCGAGACGCCTCGCTCGGGATAAAAGGATTTGTTTTACTGCCACGGCGCGGCGCGCGGAACGAGAGACGGAGACAGGAGAAGCGAGATTTGAATAGCGTTGTCGTCGTGTCGTCGCACAACGGGCGGATCGCTAAATTGTCGGAATCGTGCGGCCGATAATTCGTGCCACCTTACCGCCGGTATGGCTGCAGTGTTTTACGGTCGGGAATGCTCTCGGAGTTCTCGGTCGCTCTTAGCTTTTCTGCCATATTTCTCGAAAACTCGCGTTTGAGTACATTTGTAAATGCGATATTTTCAGTGGATATCAAAGTGTAAAGAAGGAGAAGTTAACCAGTCTCGAAATGCGTATTGATATTTCCTTTGAAATTAAAACAATATTACGTGAAAGTTAAAATTACTTCCAGATGAATAAACAAAATATTTATATGATAAGAAGATCAATGATTGTATTTATTTCAGATAGAAAAGACGAGTAATAATTTTTCGAGTTCTTTGATACTTTATTTGCGCACAATCACAAATTTTATATAATTTTTGTTAATTTTATTTCTATTTGTTCGTGACATGATTCCTTCTGGGACAAGCGAGAAAATTGCGAGCGCAGATTTCAGACATTTAGCAGAGGTCCGTTTTCTTGTCCCGGGAATGGAAATGTCTGGTCCATTTATGTCCCATGCGACAAGATTTCTAATTACGTGAATCTAACCCATTCGCGACTATTCCTCCGGTAAGAATTAATAACTTTTCCTTCCTCTTACTTGCTTTCAATTATCGTAATCAACATTTCATAGTGATAAAATTTTATCACAGTTTGCGACGAATTGTCTATTTCAATTAATTGTAATTATTTTACGGAATTTATTAATTTCATTCATTCATTTAATACTAGAGACTGACAATATTATACTTGAAAAGATTTGATGGAGAAAAAGTTATAAATATGCAAAATAAAAGTCTTAAAAAGATTTTTAATATTTTGAGAATAAAATTCTAGAATTTTAAATGAAACATGATTTCTTTTTAATGAGTTGCTGCGCCAAGTATTTAAAATTTTGTAATCTTTTTAATCTTTTAATTTAGTCTTTATTATTATCCTTTAAATCTGTATTAAAAAATATTATTTCTGTAGTAAATACACAATATGTATACAAATTTTTGCGAAAGAAAAGAAATTCTTAGTTTATAATTTTACGCAATATATTTATAATCTTTTCTAGTATAAGAAACTTTCATAATTTAAGGTTTGGAAAATGTATGTTCTTCGATATCTTCTAGCGTGCCAGCGAATACTTCTACACGAAAGAATAAAATTCCTTTCGGATGTTTCGGCTTCTAGCGATCGGCAGTAATAGAGTTCCAGCCTCAAGTTCCATCCTGCGATGATCTCACGTGCGTGTCTTGCGGCATCGTTTTCATGCCGATTCGAGAACGTAACGATTCGTAGAAACGCGGGTTATTTCCACATTCGTGATTCGTCATCTGCACAGTTATATTGCGGTGCAGGAAACCGCATAAAAGATACAGCATCTGAATCTATATAAATTTAATTATTAATTTTATTACACGGTATTTTATTTAAAAAAAATTTTATTTTGATGTAAATCTCATTATAGCCTCTTCACTTTAACTCATTTAGTTTTTAATTAATCATAAACAATTCTTTTGGTAATATAGATGACAGAGACGAAATGACTATCAGAATTTATACGAAGAATTTATGCTCGAATAAAATTTTAGCTTTTGAAAAATTTTCGACAAAAAGTAATGTCTCATTCAGAAATTTATAGACAGCCAAAAATGTACGAGATCTATTTTGTCATGAAAATTCCACGTCTTTTACATTTTCGACTTGATAATACGGAAAGACATTAATCTTTTAAAATGTTTGAAATCGTCGGCGTTTTGCATAAATTCAGCTCGATAATGAAAGGGTTAATAATCCGACAAGCTGATTTCGTGTTTCAGCTGGGGTCGTAACGACCCGGCCGGTGATCATGCCACGCGTTTCACGGCGCGGTTTGAATTTCGACTTGAATGCGAGCCAATATGGGGTACATAACTCTGTGCCGACCATTAGTTTCGCTTTTACGAGGCAAATGAACCATGCCCGCGCTCGTAAGATCGTGGAGTTTACATTTTTAACGACGGAACACGTTCGCCCCCGGTGTGCGTCGTGAATTTGTTTCGCGGTGGGCAAACGAGCGAGCGAGCGAGCGAAACCGCAACGATCGATTCTCCGTGCTTAGAAGGGCGCTTCGTTTCGTGAGAGATAGATTTAATCCTAGCAGGGTCCTGATTTGTAGCATGGCGCACTTAAGATAAGTCTAGTGTGACCTATTACCAACAGTTAAAAATCCGTTTTTTTTTTAAACTTTAAGTTAAATACATCAACAAATATACTATATAAATTACACTCTTTACGCACTTCTAATTTTTAACTCTTTATGCACTTTAAATATTTCTCTTTCGAAAATCTTTACTAATTGTAAGATTCTCTTTAATCAATCAAAAATGAATTATAGGTATTGTAGTCTTCTATCGACCTGAATCTGATTTTCTATAGTTTTTCTATAAACTCAATAAGTCAATTACTATTAATTTAATGCATTTATTAATATCTAATCGAAATATGTCAGTCCTTAAGAAAATCTAATTCGCACTTGATATTTATTTATATTTAAAAGAATAAAATACAAAATAATTGTTTTATATAAAAGTTATAAGCAAGAATAATCTTGTTGAAGAGGTGGATACAGGACAAATGATTTAATTCGTGTTAGTAACACAGATAACTTTAGGTAATAAAGGGCAATGTTACAAGGGCATTGTGCCGTGTTACAATCGCTCCTACGCTCCTCTATAATATCGATATATCGGAATCCCGATGAGACTCTGGTATTGTCGACTGCAACGGCGCGGTTAGAGGTATTTCCTGTCGACAAGGGACGGACTTTACTACTAGTTAAAGCCACTTTCAGTAAGGGTCGCATTGCTATAACCTCTTTACGGGATTACGACCCTTATGGAAAATTCCGAAGGAATTCATCAGCGACGAACGGAAACTCGTTAAATTAATTGCCTCAAGCATGATACGTCACCGATGCAATTACAAAATTACGGGACTCGCGGCAAATTAATTTATGCGCATCTTATCATTTAGCTGCCGTCTGATTAAATATATGACTGTATTTGTGAAGTGTATTTGTAACAACGACTCAATCGCTAAATGCTGTAATTTTATTTGGTTTCAGAACGCTCGACGGAGAGATGAACAGCAGAAAACGCTTGAGGTAAGTTTTTTTTTATGTTATTTTTAAATTCTGTCCTAAACGACACTTTTGCGAGGGGAAAATTAAAATCTTTCTATTGACTCCGAAAAAAAGTGGGACAAAAAAAGGAACAAAAGAAATCCGATAGCGTCTCTTTGACGTCGCTTATAAAAGTACAAACAGACTGACTTTGGACATCAGTTTCATACCAATCGCAAAATCGATATCTCACTAAATTGACGTAACATTGTTTGCCGTTGCTCCGCTGTATCGCAATTGTATGTGTACAGCAAACGTCGGCGTAGACGGTCGCTAAAGTTCAAAGTAATTTCGGGACGCGCGGCAAAACATTTAGCACAGATTCCTTAGCGTCCATTGACGATCCCGGAAACACGTCCGCGGCATTGTTTGAGTTTCGATTTGAACGCGGTCCAATATGTACCGTGTGGTACATAGTAGTCTATATTAGCTTCTCATTTGCCTGGTACACGTGATGGTACCGAGAAACCGGCCAATTAAATTAACTAATAATCGTAATCACCTTACATCGTGCATCGTTCGATCAATTATCAATTACATAACAGTGAAGCGTCGCGATAAATTAACGAGGGTCATTATCGAGAATCATTTTATAAATATTGTGATAATTTCAATGACCTAAAAAATGGCTAAAAAATTATAATTAATTTTGAACGCAGACTACTGCGTGATTAAATTTTATAAAATAAAAATCAAGATAAATAATTATACAACTTTTAACAAATTTTACTCGTAATTTCCGAACACAATCAAAGAGGTCAACCTTTTATTGAAAATAAAAAAAAAAGTTTGTATCGTGCGTATAATTTTTTGAAGTTACTGATTTACTGAGATCTCTGCATCACTCCACCTCACTCGACAGATCGCACACTAGAATCTCAAATAGCATTTTAATCTGATTGTGTGGAACATTGAGATGGGATGAGCCAGATTACACCATGACGTAAGAACACCGAGATATTACTCCCGATCTTATATTGCGTAAAACTTTGGGATAAAATAAAAAAAAAAGTAGGATCAAGGAAGATTAACGGCGATACAATAACGTCTGAGTAACGATGTAGTAACCGAGATGATACGCGTGCTTCGCGGCATCGTTGTTCGAGTCCCAACTTGAACCTGAGCCAATCTGTGAGCGGCTGTTTTGCCCTTCAGAGCGCGGCGAATCGCGTCGTAAGGACGATCGTTACGGCGATTCACGATAAAATTCTTATTCCACGGCTTACTGCCGCCGCCGCCGTTACCGTCAGGAGAGAGAGAAGCGAAACCGCTTTCTTAAATATTATTCGCCCCGGAGCGTTCTATTATTCCACGCGAGACAGAAGCGGCCGGCAGGAATTCGATCTTGCCACACCAGAGAATTTTCACCGGATACATCGGATCCGAGGCGGCTTCGCGCCTCTATTTCGCCCTCCCTTTTCTCTCTCTCTCTCTTTTCTTTTTTTCCACGAATACGTCCCTATCGACGCGGATCGAATCGGCAGAATTATGTTGTTGCGTCGGCAAAACGAGGTATCTCGTTCCTCGCCTTCGACGGGCGCCCTAGTGTTTTATGTAAAGACCGAACAATTTTATTCCACGTCCTCGAGTACACTCTTCTTTTCTCTCCACATGTTTTCTTTTTTCTCTCCCCCCCCTCTCTTCACACATCTCTCTTCCTCTCTTCTTCAGGGATCTCTCCTACCGTCAGTGCCATAAATTTCATCCGCGCTACCCCCCTTGTGCTTTGCAGTGTTACTCGCCCATATATTCCGATATCCTAGAACTCAACCTTGTTCCCGCAACCCATTTCGAAGCACTCCCGCGGTTACTTTGGCTCACCTACCTTATACGTATAGCGCGAATTCCGATATCGCGACCGCAATGCGCATCTATAGATACGTTTGCCAACTATATCTTCGTGTGCGTCACGTAAAATAGATACGGCTTTCAGTTTCATTATCGTTTCGGACAACCTTGACGAGAGCTTATTTTGGTCACTTAAACCGCATCAACGCTTTTGGTCTAACATGGCGAACTGAAATTTAATCAATAATTATACAACTTTTAACAAATTTTGGTAGACCAAAGAAGATATTACGAATTATGATATGTAAGAAATTTTACCAAAGATAATATTTTAGATATTTATAAACAATAAATTTAATATTTAATTTTAATAATTTTAATATTTATTGTAATATACTAATTTAATATATTTTATATGTAAATTAATTACAATCTATATGAATATAATTGATACATAATTAATATTTAAATGTATTTCGTTTTATAAACAGCGATTGATTTTTATTAAAATTTATTAAAAGTTTCATGCTTTTTGACCAAATGTGCATTTTTAAAAAATTTTTTTATACATTACCACAATGAGATAGCACAAGTGGCACATTTGGTATTCGTACCATTTTTTGCTAAACTGAAGCATAAGAAAAGGTATGATGTATGAAATAGATGTCACATTAAAGACGATCTATTATGAAACGCCAGAGTCCGATGTTATAAAAATCCATCGTGCATCTACCGACCGGACTTTTTAATACGTCCTTTTTCTCTGAAAGCTCACGTTTCCCTTGTTTCGTTTTTATGTGCAACATCAACAACGACGTGTCGTCCTTCGCTTTTAATCCACCCGGAGAAGTCGATTCTCTCTTGTGCATCTCTCCTAGAACGATTTTCATTCTATTTGCTTGGCTGCCGTTTAACGGCCATGCGCTGCTAAACCACCGCAATACGATGGATGCGCCAAGGAAACCGTATTTTTCTCGTCTTTGATTTTTCTAAAAAAGGAACTCCATTTTATTTGTACAGTTACCATCGTATTCCGTACGAATTTCTTTTCTACCTCGCCGGACATTCCGATATCCCAGTGCTTAACCTTGTTGCCCAAACCGGAGCTTCGAAGCTTTCTGTGCTAGTCTCTGCTAGTCCCTCTCGTTTTTCTCTCTTTATTTATTTAATACAAAATCCCACGACGAATGTGCTCGTCCAGTGGATCTTCAAGTCGTAAATTTGGAATTTTGTCATTCAGGGCACGTCAAATACTCAAACCTGATAAAGTCATCCCTTTTTTGATTTTCTCTCATTTTAATTTCTTTATAATTTTACGATCAGTATACTTTTATAACTTATTTACAATCTGGCTGTAATTATTGGACTTGTTAATTGATGTTGTACGGCTATAATAGCAATGTGTCTTTATATATTTTATAATATGTGTATATCTTAACTTACTTAACTATTTTTATATTATGCTTAAAGATCATAATCTTTTACACAAGATAACTCTGCGTGAAATTCCTTCTTAATTTGTACGTGTGGTCCAATATTTGATATGACGATTTTTAATTTTCTTGCCTTTTTAACCAGACGGACCATTCGACCCGACGATTTCCGTAATCCGTAATCCACTCGATTCTCGCTTGTCGGCGTGAAATTTTAATACCAAATCGATCCCGCCGTCACGGCTTTATCGCCCGCTACGCGCGCGATATCGATTTCGACCGTCGCGACAATTACGATTGACGTTTCGATACGTGATCGAGGAGCGGCCCGATCGGATTCCTCGTCCCAACGTCGCTGTTGCTTTCAACAACCCAACAATGGAGTTTCACCTAGCACAACCTGTTCTCTTCACGAGTTACTGTTCGGCTTCGAGTTCCATCATCACGAGAGACACACTTTCTTACCAGTAGTGTAACCCCGCAAGTCTCGAGGGAGCTTTAGCGCCAAAAGGAGAAAAGGGAAAATAGAGAGAGATAGAGAGATAGATAGATAGATAGATAGATAGATAGATAGATAGATAGATAGATAGAAAGAGAGAGAGAGAGAGAGAGAAGGCAAGAAAAGAAACATCGAGAGGGAGAGAAAAATAAATCTGTTTATTATTCTGGGACACATTCTGGGACATACGCAAACCGCATCAAAACAAGAATAACGCAAGAGTGCGGGATGTGAACGATACGAAGCAGCAAAATGGTAAGGACTGAAATGATGAAAATTGATCGAAAAGAAATCGAAAGAGGTACAAGATAAATATGAAACCTGATACGTCAGCGTGAAAATATTTGCTTTATTTAAGAATATCGATTAAGAATATCCGGACAAGTAAAAACCATATATACCTACTTAAAACGCGATGATGAAGCAGAGTAACGTACGTTCGCGACTGCATAAGAATAACTTGAATAATTCTTCGTCGAGAGAACTCAATGAAAAAAAGGAAGGTAGGAAAACGAAAAGAAAAAAATGAATCGAAGCGGAGGGTAAAATGATCGAAATCCGTGGTTATCCGAAATAACGAACGGTTCTCATCAGCCTCTCCCGCTGCAAAAGGTGCGCTCTAAAAGCGTGAGTATTACGTCACCGTTTCTCGTGCGCGCTTAAATATTCGGGCTGCATCATAAATTTCGCCCCCGTATGCTCCCGTACACCGTTTCGCTATTTTGCCATGAATTCCGATATCCTGGAACTTAACCTTGTTTCCGGCAACCCATTTCGCAGTTCTCTCGTTTGTTCCGGTCCAACTTTTTCGATCCTGGCACAGGCTCGTACACGTTATGCTTCCTCGAGAGAAATACGATCCGATCTGACGTTCACGTCAATGCTCTCCCCTATCTCTCTATCTCGTTGTAATCCGATAACATCTGTTCGGAAGAATTCGGCGCGAAAATCCGGGATTCGTTTCCGCCCGAGCTTGCGGAGGAACGCCAAATCCGGAAACGTCAAGGTCCATTAACAAATTTGCGTACGTTCGACGTTCATTCGACGCGGAGCCGACTGTAATTTTAATAATAATTCAACGTGGACATTAATTTTTGTAAAATAAATTGAAGAGAGAGCTGAGTATGGACTAGGAAAAAACTGGAGGGTTTTAATAAAATTTTATTAGACAGAAAATATAAAAATCAATCTAATGTAACATAATCTAATAAATTAATCTGATACGAGCTTAAAGCGATAAGGAGCGTTTATTTTTTGTGCAAGATTCAATAATCGATAAGTGAACACCGGAAATTATTTATTTGGCGTGCTGGCAGAAGAGGAGGAGGGGGAGAGATTTAATGTGCTCCTTAGCGATATTATCACCTTAACTATCGTGAATGTGTACGTTAAATAAACGTCAGAGAATCAGGAAATGCTTATCGATTATTCAGCACCGGTTATTGACAGATCTGTCAATAATATTCTTGCAATCGTAAGTAATATTAATAGTTGACAGTGGGCAAAATAGGTATGAAAGATTTGCTAGCACGACCAAAGAACCGCGATCGTCCATAAATAATTAATGAACTGCATCGGGTGATGGATGGTATTTACCAATAGAATCGTCAAAATCACAAATATACTGCTGTTCGATGAAATATATATACATATATATACATACGTCGTTCTGTCGTTGATCGGGTTGCGCATGCTTCAATCAAATCTTCGATCAACTTCGACGAACATGGAATTCTTGACAGCACTGAATGAACTGAACTTCACTCTTCCGGAAACGTGCGGACTTTCTCCGGATTTTGTCCTGCATCGCGAGCGATTTTTCCTTCTTATATACACATATATATATATATACATATACATATCCGGTTGTGCCGTTTGTGTCATAAATCCCATTTGGTTGCGAACACACCGCCCTGTTGCTTTTTCCATGAAATCTCCTATAAACATCCCGCGCGGTATCCTCGAACTTAACCCCGTTTCTGCCTGTCTCTCGTTTATTTCGGTTTGACTTTCCGTACACGCCGAATCCCATGGCATTCCAGTCCCCGGAGAACGTAACCCGTTTGTAGGTCTCCGGTATATACGCGCGGGTCATTGGCGATCGTTTTACAGCCGGCAGAAATTATTGAAAAACGATCTGGTTTCTCCCTCTCCTACGGGTTCTTTCCCCCTGCGCTCTGTGAATAATGTAAGCGGAAAATTTTCTCGATAGCAAGTTGGCGAACAAATTCCGCGGCAAGTTCTTAGGCGCATTTCTGCGAAATCTGTTTAATGAAGAATCAATGTAAATAATGCAAATAAATTTAAATTAACAGAGGAAAGTTTCGAAAACATTGGCACGAAGAACACAATTACGAGGCGCAATATCAATATAAATTAATTATATTACTTTGTATATACTTGTATAATGTAGAGCGGTAAGATATAAAAAGAAAAGAATTCGCGATTAGTAACATTGAGTGATTTTAATAAAAATTAAAATATAATCGTAAAATGGCTATTGAGAACCAAACGCACAAAAGTCGGGCGAAAAGTATACAATCGAGATATATGAAATTGCAATTTACACGGTTTGCAATTTCGGTTACAATTCGAATCTTCAATAGATAAATTATCCAAAGAATTCATTGGTATTACGACTGTCCACCAAACTTCCAGAACCCGAACCATAGCAATGGGCGAGCAAACCACATAGCAAGCAAGAGTCCAAAGAAGCAAGTAGAAAAGTTAAAATATAACATCATTATCACAATCATTATTGTTTTATCCCTTGATTTGTTGATTTATATACTTTAATTATTTCCCTTTCATTTTTATAGTCATATCCTATATTGTTGTCATATGACTGCCATCATCATAGCAACGGACTATATGACACTTTCACAAATTATTCAAACTTCTATAAGATACTGATATATGCGTTTAACAATGACAGTTGTAATGCTGATACATTATTGTGAATACAATTTTGTGAAGATATGTAAGTGAAGAATTTGATAAACTGTGTGAAGATGGCCGAAACCAATGTGCCGAAACGTCTGTAGGATATTATTAATTTTGTGATTAAAATGTGAGCAACCAGCAACCAGCTCTGACTCTAAAAGCGGTTGCTTATTTATTTTATTATATTTAAAATGTAACAGTTGACAGATCGCACCGAGTTCACTATGGTGACTGAATTTTGATAAACCATGTACAGCAAAAATTGAAAGAAATTGTTGTAATATACATCTTACAAATACCAAAAAAAATTTTTTTTTATTTACGTGGAATTTAAATTTTAAATCTTAGAGGATTTTACTCTTATTTTTACCTCAAGAGAATTCCTCTGAAATCAAGAGAAAAATACTATAAACAGGATAGAAAATTATTTAAGATATTTAAGATAGAAAAAAGTATTTTTCATTTTATTGAAAGAGAAATATGTTTGCTGTAAAACAGCGAGTTTAGAATATGAGATAGAAAAAAATCACTTTGAACGTAAAATACTTTTTTTTTTTAGTGAAGTCTCGAATTTGTTCACCATTGCTGCAGCGAAACAATTAATCATAATAGAACCGTCTGTCGGCGCGGATATAATAGAATAATCCGAGAGCAGTCCGCGACTTGGATCGATTGTTGTTGATATGCCATCGTTAACCGCATTCCCTTATCGTATCACCGGAGTTCACCGAGTGCATCCAAATACGTCACTGCGGATACAAACTATTAGATTGCAACGGGCGTTGGCTGCGCCGTGCGCGCGGACGTCAGCTCGGATATATTCTCCGCCGAAAAGGGCGCGCTAAGGAAGTTACCGTGTTGCGTAAGCCGCCTGCAATTCAGTATCTCGTACGTGTCCTCGGCGTTCCGGAACACAGACTGCCATCCGACGTTTCTGTAATCAACGACGATGCTCTCCCGCTTATCTCCGCGCGAGTCGTGCCACCGTCACAACGTTGCGACGACTTCGTGTGATCTCGGGCAAAGAGTCGCTTGAGAGAGAAATAGCGGAGAGAGAGAGAGAGAGAGAGAACAGCGCTCTCTCTGGTGACATTGCGAGAAGGGATTACTACGGCATTAGCAGTTAAGTGTTCCGTTAAAGGGGAGGATAAACGCGAGTTTTCTTCGTGCATCGCACAGGTAGAATTATTCACGACTCTGCGGTGGGGGCTCGACGTGTAACTGGCGGCGATTTAAAACACTCGTGCATCGCGTTTTCAGAATCAAAATCTGTATTCATACGTCACACGTTTAGCTCCGTACGCGGCCGCGTATATCATCCCCGGCTCGTGTACCATATTAAACGAAAGTCTGGATCTGACGACTGTATTTAGTGCGTCGCGCGCGAGGAGTGTGACCTTTCGCTCTTAAATTTAGCGCAGAACGGTCTTAAATTATTCGTTGAGATATAATAATACGGAAGAGGTATTAAAAATTGGCCGTTCCATTATCGGCGTTCTTAGAACAGAAGAAGCTCACATTTCTCCACCGCGCGGGAGCGCGATCCTCTTTTCATAAATAAAATTTGTCTCTTCCACGTCGAGGGAAAAAGATTCACCCTTGTTACAGTTTATCGGTACTTTTCGCGACTCATCTCGTAGACTTGGAGCTTTAAGCTTAATAAGAAATATCCAATATCCAATACGACTATCTTAATAAGCCAGAGATCGTAGCTTAGCGAGAGTCATCGGTTGTACACGCTCACTCGCGATGTACATCTATCCTGAAATTGCGTAACCTCGTTTCCCCCCTCCCCCCTTCTCGCACCGGCGAGCAAGCAGGCATCGAAACTTTCCTATTTATCCCGGGCATGGCGAACCCGCGTCGGTGAGCTTCTTTCCCGTGGGATCGGCCGATCATGGATATATACCGGAAAGACTCGCGTTCCATCGCATTCCAAGTAATCCAATCTCACGCTCTTCGACAGGTCCACGTTTTTTCTCTTTTTCTCTCTCTGTCATCGCGATCATAATTTCTCTCTCTCTCTCTCTCTCTTTATACGGCGCCATTTTTCCGCGAGAGCATCAACTCCGCTTTCGGCATACCAGTGGACTGGCAATAGTAATATAACAATGTAATAATGGAGGCCACAGCGGGGCTGCACAGCCAACTCCCCGGGACCGTATTGCATCCGAGAGCGAGAGGGAGAGAGAGCTGCTCTTTTATATATGCCAAATCCGCACTGATATCCCGGAACTTGCGATACGGCGAGAGCTCGTTTCTCGTAACCCGCGTCGAATCTCGCTCGTTTATTCCGGCTCGACTTCGCTATGTAGTACAGCAACACGCCTGCTTCGGGGAATTGCAGATCGCGAGACCCTCAAAGTCCGTCCGTCTCGTTCACGGTAACCCAATAATGTACTCTTGGTTCACAAAGGACAGCGTCGAGCAAGCGCAACATTGATCTGGTAATTAATTCTTTCGACCGGAAATCATGGCAAGTCCGTATTCCGGTCGCTCGCAAGAAACCTGAATATTATGTGAAAAGATAAGGTTCAATAGATTGCGATAAATTAATTCCGAATTGCAGTCTCTGCGTTGCGAGACGTTGCAATTAGACAAGAACGCAGGAATGCCTTCATTTCTTAGATTAAGGCTGAGGTCCACTTGACGCTACAAATGCATTTTTCGAAGCATTTTTCTTCTTTTTCTTTTTAATAAAGATAGAAGGAGAAGAAGAACGCTTTGAAACATTTGAAGCATTCGCAAGTGAACCGCAGCCTTAGATGAATTAATTGCAAAATTAATTTCCCACCATTTTCTATTTGAGGGAAAATTCAACAAACGGTTTGATATATCCGAATAATTGTGACAGCGAGATGAGAATAATGCTGGAATATTGTTCAATGATCAAACTAATATATATCAATAAAGCATAATGACTACGCATTTAACAGTCGTCATAAAATTATAATGGGACTGTGATTGCTAATTCATTGGAAATATTGCAGTGTCATATTTAATTCAGTGTCACAATCACTGTGATTGATTTTGCATTATGAGAAATATACTTCAGTCAATTTTACACATGGATGTAATTGTAACCTGTCCAATTTAGTTACAACATATATCAGTTATATGGACGTTTCACATAGTAACCTTATCTTTCTAACAAGTCATTGGCCGTACATATTCGTGTACATAAAATCGACTTTTGCCGTTATCCTCTCATTTCTCCACTGGAAATTTAATCTTTTATACGGAAATTTGATAAACGAAGTCCATTCATATGGGCGAATTCTTACTCTACGCCTCGGAAGTTGGCGGAAATAAAGAATACATCGCGCGTATAAATTTTTCACGCTATCTGTTCATTGATACGTGATCCTTTTATGAAGCGCCGAATCGACTTCGAAGCCAACCGGGTTCGCAGATCGAGCGGCGGTAACGAAGGTTTTTAGAAACGAGATCCAATAACCGGTGCGGAGTTTTGCTCGCGCGCGGCTATGGGCGCGTAATTTGCGCGATTTACGAGCGTATCGAGCGTGGAAATCAAAATTGCAGCTCGTGCGGTGGGAATGTGAGGCTCTCAAGGAGCCGGTTGAAGGGAACCTACCAAGCGTCGCGTCGCCGTGTCGCAAATTCGAAGTCTCGGAAAAATTTCCGTTTTATTGGAATTTAACATTCCTGACAAACTGTAACTTGGCAATTTCTTGTAAAATGTGTGCATTAAATTTTTTTAATTTGTAAAAAAACTTGTATATTTCGCTTGCAATTTATCATATTATAATTATTTATGATTTTATAATGCTCCCTTTACAAAAAAGACATTGAAAATGGATTAAAGGATCGGAAATTCATGAAAATGAAATGTCTTTTCTTTACACATTTTGTAATAATGTAATTAATATACATAAATATATAATATTAATTATATTATTACGAATTATATAATTATGAAATGTAAAGCATACATTGTTATAAGTATAAAATATTACATTATCATATTATTTTCCATCTTCCTTTCACAAGTCTCTCCTTTTCTGCCAAATTTAGAATTTAATCAGCAGCCAGGCATTGTCTGCGAATAAAAGTTCAATTCCGCAAGATATATAAAAGTGACAATAAAACGCGTGATCCCTAATATACACTAAGGCACATGGAGCTTTTGATTTAATGATCCTATCAATCGCCGAACGAATCGGAAAGAGCAATGCTCGATCGCGCCCAGTTCTGGTCTGATTCCTAGCGGAAGTGAGGACCGCTAAGCGCCATTTCCAAAAATTATGTGTCTAGGTATTACGACCTGAGCATTATAGTCGAACGACTTACTGCGAAATCGAAAAATATGGTCTGCCCGTTTTCTTTTCGTTGTATCGAGTCATGTAACTTTAAAAATCCATGGTCTATAAACTAAATTTTTATATCTGACAACATTATTCGATCTACAGTATGAATTAACTGTTTTCGACCAGTCAATTTATAATAGCAAAGATATTGCAGCGTAACGTGTTGTATTAATTTCTTAAACCTATCCGCGAGATAAAATGTAACGATTGTATTGACGTTTGCTGTTGTTGAGCCAAGACAATCCTCGTCGAGAGTCCTCGAAGGGGGAAGAGAGCGTTGTGGAATTTGATTTTCTCGATTCGAGCATTACCCCGACGGGTTGTCTGCGACCAATAAAACCGATAAGCGAACGCTCGCGGGGGTTAAAAATAAAACTCGTTTGTGAGTCGCTATTCGCGAATGGTGATATATCTAATGCGCCGTAGCAGACGGTAGTAACGCAATAATGAACGTACTCCGGAATTTCCTGGAGACCATTCCACCCCCCCCCCCGTTCCCGTCGCCCCGTCCGCATCGTAAATTTCACCACACTTTGTGCTGCGCTCTGCAATTTTACCGCGGATTCCAATATCCCGCGACTAAACCTCGTTCTCGTAACCCCACGCCGAATCTCCCTCGTTTATTTCGGTTCAACTTAGCTGCAGCTTTCCCTCTTAGCGTTCGCCCCCGTTCATCCGCGCGCTCTGTACGTGCTCCCCGTAACCGTTTCTCCCGGGGGAGGACGCCGTCCGTCCCTCCAGGCCCTTCAAAGACTATTTGTGGTAATTTAGTCGCGTCTTCGGATCACAAAGGCCGCCCGGTAGAAAATATTTAAATTCTACTTCGCCCCTCTTACGCGCGGCACTCTCTTTCTCGCGAGCGCACGCTCTTGCTTTAACGTGTAATAAAGCCGCGCCTAGTAACCCACGGGAAATACATTTACATGGGGAAGAAGGGGGTCAACGAGACCTACTTCCGCGCCGAGAGACGGAGTCACTCGCTATTTCGCGAATGCTAAACGCGGCTTTGTCGCGTGGTGCATCTACGGACCCGACGAGGAGGGTATTTGTTGTATTTTTTACGCGTTTTCTTAGCGTTGCTCTTTATTATTCTGGTGGAAATGCATTAGCTTGCACTCCTCCCCGTCCTCCCTCTCGACATTTTTATTTTCTTTTATCTGTCATTTTCGGAAAAGGAAAAAACAGGCGGAAGTTACTCTTTGCATTCTATGCATACATATGCATATTTATGCGACGATTGCAAGGTCTTATCGCCGTTAGATTTTCGCGCGAGGAAACCTCAATAATTTAAGTAAACGGATAATCTTATTTAAAGCGTGTACTTAAGCCACGCATAAGGCGATGGCTATATTTCATTCCTAAATTATGCATGAGTGCTCATTTTATTCCTTTCTCTTGCTCCCCCGCGAAATGTTACGACGAACATTGCGTTTATTTATCGAGCCCGCGGCCCGCTCGGGAGCCTTCGTACGAGAAACATAATTCGGCGATGTTATCCAGCATGTTTCCTTAGCGGGAGGAATGCAAGTGCGGCGTACGCGCAACTCTTGTTTCACAGACGAGGAAAATTGTTTCTTCTCCATTTCGATCCGTCTAATCCGAACGCATTAGTCACGCAACGGCTACCTACCCGGTTCTTCCGAGCCGCGCTCGAAGGTTCGCTCGAGGGAATTCCGTCTCCGGATCTCCCGATGAAAGTCCGCAATCCGATTTGTTTCTCGCTACGGCGTGCACGGCCGACAGCAACTCGTCCAGTTGTAATCAGCCGCTGGCTTCGTGACGCGAGCGATCGGGAGAAATTCTCGGGTATCGTATTGTTAATGCAGAGGCCCGCCCCCTCTACTTTATTCGCGTTACAAAGGCTTATCAGGTCTTCTGGTAAGAGCCATCCGACTCGGCTGTCAAGGGATAAATCGAGCCTTAGCATTCTGCAGCAGCCACCACCCACTCGCATCTCTCTAACGCGATACATTTGTCTTTATCTTCGGTCGTTATCTCGGTAGCGAGCGTATCTCCCGCAAACTGTTCCCACGTGAGTAAGTAGCTCGTTACGTGCGCGCGGGCTGTGTGGCATCGTCATCTCCCCGCACGTTTCGGCCTTTCGGCGGAAAAATAGGGATGTTTGAAATTGCGCGGAATTATGTATCAGCCCCTCGGCGTAAGACTTTCTTGAAAACTCGATTGCGATATACACTGCCGGTCAAAAGTTTCCGGATACTCTCAAAATTAAAAACTTGTCTATAAGTAAAATGAACGTGTAACTATAATTAAGAATACGAAAACAAAAATTGAATGTATTTTAATAAAAGTTAATACAGTTATTCGGGCAAAAATCAGCTGTTAGAAAAGGAGGCATCTGCAAGAATAAAAATTATGCAATTGCTACTGTAATTTCTTGGCTTATTGAATTATCATGAAATGGATCGTAAGGAAACCGATGTTAGGTGCACAAAATATTGGACACAATTTGAAAAATTGTCTTGAAAAGGCTAAAAATGTATAAAAAGAATTCCATGATTAATACAACGCGTTTTATTAGGGTTCTTTTGAAGAAAAAAAAGTCATGCAATCTAATCGCCCGAATAACACGATATTAAATTAATTTTTATTAAAATAAATTGAATTTTTGTTTATTAATTACAGTTATACATTTTACATTTACAGTTTTTTTACAGTCACAGATTTATTTTACTTAATACAGACAAGTTGTTAATTTTGAGAGTATCCGGAAACTTTTGACCGGCAGTGTATATGTATAGGTATAGAGAACGATATCTTGAAATCTCTGATTACATATGAGTTACGTAAAATTTTAGGACGCTCCTTTGTGCATACAATCACGCAAAGTTCATTCACGCATAGAAATACGTTTTGTGTTAAGCTACGTTGTATTAAAAGTTTTACATTTTACATGAAGGTACGTATGCCCTACGGACGAACGAGATTAAACCTTCGCCGAGCGAAACAACCTCAAAATACGTACGATACAACTCCAATTATATGACGTAGATCGCGGGGTAGCCTCGAGGGCCAGTAAGTAATCAGTATACACAGTTACGAATTAATGAAAGATTACTCTCGCAGGAACTGTCGGTTGTTGTTAGTGTACATTTGAAAGTACTTTTACGTGTTACAAACGATACGAGCGAGAAGCCAAATAGATACAAGTGCCGGGCTGCATCATTTATAGATTTTTCCTCCGGTGCTTAATAACGGGGCGTGATTTATTTTACACGATTCCTCCGTGTCGACAAAACAGACTGACACGGCGCGTACACGCGCGAATATAAATGTGACACAGATGTAAATGTGCAATGACGTGCGCATCATTATCGCGGCGCTTCTCGGGTATCAACACACGCTCGATATCCACGCGGCTCCTAACGAGACTCTGGAGTCACGATCCAATTTTGACTCGCGATTCAAAATAGCACGTCCTCCTGTAAATATGTCGAGTAGGATGGTGAACTCTCTCTCTTTCTCTCTCTTTCTCGGAGAGAGCTCAGACCCGGCAAGCGGAATATAAGAACTCGTTACGCATTCCATTCCACGACACATTTCAGTATCGCGGAGAATCAAACCTTATTCTTCCTAACTCACGTTTCTCTCGTTTATTTCATCTTACTCCGCTCTACCTCAGTCACTCTCTCTCTCTCTCTCTTCTTCCTTCTCCTCCTACCCCAATTTCTTTCGCCGCGGCTGCTTCCGCGGGCCGCGCGGCGTATTTGCTCCTTCCACGTTCAAACATCACGGAGTTACCTCTCTACCCACTTTAACCCGCGAAGTTGCCCGGAGTGCAACGTCTTCGGCGATTCTTGAAGCTGAAAGGAATTGCGCGAGATATCTACTGTTGGCAGTATCTTTTTTTTTGCTTTCTAGTCAGATGGTTCCGACTCTAGATAAAAGCAGTAAATCAGTCTTTTCCAGCGTCGTAATATACTATTAGATAAGCTAAACGGTATACCAAACGCAGCACACGCTCACTAATGTCACAGTCGCAGATATTTTTAGCAGGGCGGAGGTTGACTCAGAACTCATAATCATATTTCAGTATTAACGGAGGAATAC
>VBVR01001221.1:0-33028 GCA_011638315.1 Tetramorium parvispinum | reverse complement strand
GAGCTAAACTACCAATTCTGACCTCGGATTTGGATTCAGTGGGTCAAAATACATAGGAATACACTAGTCTAGTATACAGGCCAAACCACTTTTTTTTGTGTGCCTGTGTAATAGGAGTTGGAAATCACATGCCTTGATTGTAACAAATTTTACAATTCCAGTAAATAAACGAAGTTTTGTAGATTGCCGATATAATAATTTACAGTACAGAATAATTTCTATCAAAAACGTATAATATTTATGATGACTTTTTAAGAAATGAATATAGTAAATAAATGTTTTATCTCATTCTTTATTTTTTCATTACATTAATACCTGGTATTACTCATTGCGAGTCACCGGATGTGGCTGTTGATAATTTTTGTTATATTTGGTTAACCGTTATTGTAACAAGTTTCAAACATAATCTTTTTGGCTAAAAATGGTCATGTGGGATAAATTTATTTAAACAAGCTGAATTATTACAATGTATAACGATTGACTCTAACAATAAATCTAAAACGACGCATTTTTAATAGGTCGTTAGAAGTAACAGATATTGTATACATTTACGAATATATTTTCTTTAAACAAAATGATAACAATACACTGAGGGAAATTATTTAGTGATTAAAATTATACTCGTTTTGTGAGAAGTAGTGTAATGAACATTATATGCAATATGTGTGGTTCATACATCCAGTATTATGATAATGGCGCTTCAATGCGTCATAGTAGTCGATATCGGCTGTGTACCAAAATTCACTGTCAGCGCTGAAAATCTATAGTATACGTTATGTGCACTATAGATTTTCAGTACTGGCGATTGAATTTTGGAACACAGCCTTAGTCATAGGTATCTAGACAGTTTGGTAATCTTCTCGTGTGATGCTAGACGTGTGGTGCCTGTCTGATGACGCGATAGTATAATTTAACAATATGTTTACAAACAGACGATAAAAATTGAGCAGGAATATGCACGGCGCAATACAACAACAAATTAACAGCAAATATCGGGCAAAACTTGCCGTATGATTATTCGCAGGCTTTTAAAAAATTCCTTTAAATATCTTTAACAACTTAAGTATACAATATTTGTCCGTAAATTATCTCTACAATATATTAAAATCAGTATATAGATATACTACATTTAAAAATATTCTAAAAGAATGATTGAATCTTTATATATACATATATAACCATGTATTTACTGTAATAATATGTTAATATGAATATATTCAAGACTAATATATATTTTTTAATCTAAAGGAAAGGATGTAGATGTATTATAATGTTTATAAAAATATTGCACTTATTTTTAACTAAAAATCAATATTTAAAAGTTGACAAAAGGTGACAATTAATCCCGGTCTCCCCTAAATACCTACACAGTGATGTATTTCCAAAACTTATTTAAATTTAAATTAATATTAAACGCTATTCGAACATAATATTAAACTTAATTTTAAAAGTGTCAGATTTAATTTCAATTCAAAGAAACTTCAAACAAACTGAAAATAATAATTGCTTAAGAAATGATTAAGAGATCTTCATTTCGTTTTATAACGCAATAATCGCATACATATGATATTCTTATCAGAACATTGACAATGCGGTGCCGGACATCGTCAATCATTGTCGCAGCCGCGTTTCTGATCGTCTTACTGGACGGTGCGATCGGCAAGCTGCGGGTCGCCTACCGATGGAAGCAGATCGATTATGAGTGGCCGAGCAATGATATTAAGAGGCTCTTCCCGGATTACAAACAGGAGGACAATCTGCCCTTGGGCTTGGAAGTCGCCGGTGATCGGCTTTTCATCACAGTACCGAGATGGAGACAAGGAGTTGCTGCCAGTCTCAATTACATTAGACTCAACGGTGATTAGTCTCATTTTCATAATAATAATTAAGCAAAAAAGCCTGACAGTATAATTCGACAAGATATAATTTATAGTTTATATATGTATTTATAATTTCTAATTTTACAACATCAACAATATTCAAGGAATTTATGAACAATTTTAATTCTATTAATAATTTATATTGATAATGTTCATGAATATAAATCCTCTCTGTTATTTCTTTTCAATTTTCTAATCTGCAAAATTACCATCGCTAATTACTGGAAATAACTTTGCACGCGAGAATTTTCAAAGAAGACTGTTTCAATCAAAAGGAAAACTAAATGGAATGTAATCGATAAATCTCTCTTTTTCTCTTCGGTAATTGGTGTCAATGGTATCAGAACTACTGGCTTTTAGACACGCGTGAATCACCATCCCTGATTCCATACCCTTCCTGGGAGGCCCATCAATACGGTGCCGCCGGCGTGCCGGAGATCGTCTCGACATTCCGTGTGCGCGCCGACCGTTGCAACCGACTATGGGTCCTAGACACGGGACTGACGGACATCCTAGGCAATCCCGAGCAGCAGGCGCCGCCAGCGTTGATTGTCTACGATCTGATGACCGATCGTATGCTACGCAAATACGTGATACCGTCCGACCAGAGGACTGCCGATTCCCTGTTCGCCAATATCGCCGTCGAGGATTATTCGTGCGAGGACTCGTACGGCTACCTAGGCGACCTGGGCGGCCCGGGTCTCGTCGTCTACTCCTGGAACCTTCACAAGTCCTGGATCGTTAAGCATCACTCTTTCCATCCGGATCCGATGGTCAGTGCAGTTCAGAAATGCGCGCGTTCAATTTATTCTTTCTGATCTGATTCGCAAGATCAATGCGCGTTGAAGCTAACGATTATGCATAAATAAACATCATTGATCATTTTTAATTTTGATAATCTTTGATTATTCTAATAGCAGTAAATTTATTAGTTTTATTTATGTAATTAATTAACTAAGCATTGAAAAGAAATTCTGGTTAAAAACGGACGAATCAGAGAAAACCTGTAGACGTGATCAAATATTCTGGTTATTATAAGTTATAAAGTATTGAGTTCTATTATACGAACCAGAATTTCTATTATACGAATCAAAATATTTGATCACGTCTACAAGACTTTCTAATTTGTCCGTTTTTAAACAGAATTCTTTTTCAATGAGAATATTCTTCGATCTACAATAGAATACGGAAAATTTTTAATTGAGATAAACGGTAGATCATCTGAACGACGTTTCATAACGAGCTCAAATGGTGTGCTGTCTTTCTCAGGGCGGAGATTTCAAGGTGGCGGGAATATCGTTCCAATGGAATGACGGCCTGTTCGGGATGGCTCTTGCGCCGACTGGTGATGGTTACAGCACCATGTACTACCATCCACTCTCCAGCGGCATGGAATTTTCCGTCAGTACGAGGTTGTTGCGCGATCCTCAGCGTGCGAGTACCGCGGGTACGTTTTGAAAAGAACATCACACGCTTGCGAAAGACATAATACATTCAATCCTTTGGTTGTCGAACTACAAGTTCGTACTTTATTTCACATGCGATCTCCTCCTACATGGTTGCTAAAAAGAACTTCGGTAATTATCACAATTGTCTAAAAATGTTATTGTTTTACATTTGATAATTTGATCCTTTTGTTTTTTTTAATATGTCGGTGATTTTTGTTTTATATACTTTAATGCAGCAAGTACACTGAAATATTTGCAAACTATTAACTACTTTAAAGAATTATATTATCATAATTATAAACATTGTTATTCTGGAATATTTAGAAATTTTTTAATCTTAAAAAAGTTAAACAAATTATATTTTAAAGAAAATTTACAAAATATTTGTGATATATGTGATATATGATTATTTCAATACAATTGTTCTAATTATTTCACGTGTTTGCAAGCACTTCTTTTACATTTATCTTTTTAATATTCAGTTTTAAAAATGTCTTATTAATTAAAATTTAAATTAAACTAAATAAAGTTTGGAATTTAATTAATTCTAGGGAGCAGTAAAATTAATTTAATTTTTATGTAAGGAAGCAAAATTAAAGAGATTATGAATCACCCATTATTCGAGAAACGTCATTTCGACCTTCCAAAGAGAAGGTGAATTTAAAGAATTTCAAGGAATTTGTCGCTTCACCAAAAAGAGAGACAGTACAATTTAGGATTTTATGTCATCTGAAGGACGAATGTTTTACGTGAGGCGTTTGTCAAAGCCTCATTTTATGTGTTTGTCGCAGAAACGTCTCCCGAATTCCAAACGCTGGGCTCGCGCGGGCCCAACGGCCAGAGCAGCGTCAGCTTCCTGGATCCGAAAACCAGAGTTCTCTTTTACGCGCTCACGAATCTAAACGCGATCGCTTGTTGGAGACCGCAGAATAAATTCACTGTGCAGCAGCAGGGCTACGTTTATCAAGATAACGTCACCATGGTTTTCCCCAATGATCTTAAGGTAATCACGAAATCTATTGAAACCTGTTGACCGTTACTCAATTATCAATAATAAATCATTGTATATACATATATATACCGCAAGCTTTAACGGATTCTATATCATCATACATCATGAGTTGCTAAAGCAATCGTGATAAGAAAATCTTATGTTTTTTACGCTAAATAGTTTTAATAGAAATATAAAAAGGCATAATCTAGTTACAATTGGAAAATAATCCGTTATACTTTTATTTCCGAAAAACATGATTAATTAGTTCGTCAGTGACTTGGCAACGTTTTTCTCGTTTCTATTTTTCTGTGAAATTACGTATAGATAAACCATCTTTGATAAAGCTTTAGTTAAATTTTATTAATGAATAATATGATTTTTTTCTTGTTTTTTGTTATTCATTTTTTTACTATAATATCGCGATTTTACTTTTACTTCGACAGATCGATCGGAACAGCAATCTGTGGATCCTCTCCGACAAATTGCCCATCTTCATGTACTCGCAATTGGACTTGCATGATTATAACTTTAGGATACTTACGGGATCGGCCGAGGAACTCATCATGGGCACGGTTTGCGGATCGACGTCGTCTTCAATTTATCCCACGACGACGATGCACAATCACAGAGACCACATGGATCACATGGACCACATGGATCATATTAATCAAATTGATCACAAAGATCATGTGATGCCTAGAATCCATGGAAACTCTGCCAGTTCCATAAAGATAGAGATCGTGACCATGATGTTACTGATATGTCTGAGCAAAGCTCTCGTTTGAAGAGCGACTATGAAAAATTTGGGAATAAGAATTAAAATAGTAGAGTTAAAGATAAGATGAAAATAAAATTAAAAGCAAATGTAGATAGAAATAGAAAGAGCGAGAGAATAAGAAAAAAGATAAGGAATATTCATTATATTAACGTTATTTTCTTTATAAAATAATTTTTATAATTTAGAATAATCATCAATGAAGTGAAGTAACTGAATTGACTGCATTGAAAAATAACGTTTTAACAATAATATAGAAATATCGCTTGTTGTAAAAATATGGAAAACTAATATTCATTTGACCGCGGTTACAAAATTAGAGCTATTAATTCTGTTATCGGAAATTTATTTATCATGCAATTGCTTCACTTGAGTCTATCTTTTAAAAATTCGAAAAATATAGCGTATTAGCAAACATTCTAATTATATAATCCTACATAATTTTAATATTTTTATTTTATTACTATAAATATATATATATATGTACTTTTAGAAGAATTCAGATTGTAGTAAAAAGAAAAATACGCAAAGAATTGGTACAAATTATTTAGATTGCGATTTAGTAAATAACGGACCGATAATAGTTGAGTGGCCTTCACGTGCAATAGTACAAGTGTTTGCTGATTAGACGTTTGTTTCCTCGCTCGTTTATTTCTCGAGGAAACGTTTCTCTCCTTCGTCGAGTATACTATTGTTATCTACTCACGCTAAAATTGCCATTATATTTATCAGATGTAATATAATATATACCATGAGAAAAAAGAAGTATCTTCAATTAAACTATTATTATGTCTTTATCTTCCTCATTGGCAACGAAACACTATACAGCACGATTTTACATCATGCTATTTTACTGGATTTTGATTTTAAGAATTATAATATCTCCGTATATTTGATTTCTTTTAACGTCAAACTATCTTTTTATTTCTAGGAATTATGACAGTTTCGTACATTTTATTTTGACGCACGATGCATTACTTTATCATGTTTATTTCACCCTGGTTTTTGCGAGATCACCACATCCGTTTGTCACGCACATCTCGGATGCTCACGCGATGACGGCAAGAACACTGCGTTACGTAACGTGGAAACAGCTCTCCGATCGATTATCAGAAAATTGTCGCGTTGAAATCGTTAAAATTTTGCCGCAGAAAAACGGTACGAAGGTAGATTCCTGCTGCGTGAGAGACGACATCTGTGAGAGTCCCGAGAATTTTTTCCAGGGCAGATCGGTCGGCGACGTGCCGAGCATGATGATCGTGATAAGTCGCGCAAAGTCATCGCACGCATATTTTATACGCACATGGTGCGTGCATCGCATGGTCGTCGACCTGCTGCACGCATATTGTGCGGTATTCGTACTTGAATGTATAAATCGCAAGAGTGAATCGCGATGCGCATCATCTCCGCAGCATTCATTGTCAGTTGGCAGTCTGACAATTCTCAGTGGAGAACAATTTCTTTAGAAGGAATAGTATATTTATTAAATTACCGTTAATATTATTACATGATCATTATAAATCTAATGTTATAGAATTGTTTGGCATATTAAATTATTTTCAATATTACATTCAATATTATTGAAAAGATCTTTCTTCCTCTCGTATAATAATATGTGGAATTATACTTCATTCATTAATTAAATTAATATTAATTATATGAGATTCTAAATTTTTAATTACGATTATTTGTCAACATTCTGAAAATTAATATCAAAATAATGCGTCATTTATATTTTTGCGAGAGAAAGATTACGCAAAATAAATTGAAATATATGTTGAAAATGCAAAATATTAAGTAGGTTTATATAAATTTTTAGTATGAAACTATGTCTAAAAATGTTTTATTAAAAAGTTATGAGGTATTGATAATTTGATAACAAAATTTTTTCTTATTTTTTTCTTAATTCATTTCTTAATTTTTTTAATTTTTTTCATTTTCTTAAAAATTGGCAGAAAAGTCTGTTAATTTAATACGTTTTGATTTCTATACTATTTTTATATGTTACAAGTTGGCATATAATAAATTGAATAAATAAGAATCGAGATGAAGCGATTCTAAGGGCTTATGAAACTTGTAAGAATAATTCCACCATTATATCAGTGATTATATCAATTTTTTATAATTTTAAAATATATTTTCATTGTGTAATTCCGCATAAATTTTTTTTACTCAATTTTTTCAACGATTTGTATCAATTTTCCAATCTTTCTCCGATATCTTATATATAGATAAGCATATCAATCTATGCAATGTAAACATATATTAGTTTGCGTTATTTATAAAAAATGTCGCACATGTATCAGCGTAAAAAAATTTATACGTAAGCACAGAAAAAAATCTGTTTGATTTAAAATACCATTGTAAAATTATTAATTTGTTCTATCGACAATATGTTTCCCCTTTTTCCTAAATCATTTGCTGCATGCAAGGTAGAAATAACACAGCTAGAAGATACATCGCAAATAATAAAATTTCATAAGGCTTCGTCAATATAATCATCTTGACCCAAGGTTTGTTTTTATTATATAAACAGTATAGCATAACGAGAACGAAGAATATATTACGTGTAAAAAGATCGTTCTTCATAAATTATGAATCATAACTAATCTTCTCAATTGATCGTAAAATTTTTTCCTAATCTTTTATTCTCTGTATATATAGTCTCTATTCTATTCATTCTATTTATCATCTATAAGAAGGTATTACGCAAGTGGAGACCAAATCATCGACAATAATAATAAGAGCGTTCTTTTCTAAATCGCTCAAATTTTTGACTTTATAGTATACGTTAAGTGCGCTATGAATTTTCAAGGCTGACAATTAATTTTGAACACAGCCTTTATTAGGACGGACCGTGTGCATTTTGTTGACCATCCGGCTGCTATCGTAAATTAAGAGAGAGAGAGAGAGAGAGAGAGAGTCAGTTCTTGGATTGGCCCAATCTGGTTTGACCGACTTATCAGCGTTTGCTTCTTACGACATCAAAAGTTGCAGCTTCTCATAATGAGGCAGTTCCCGCCTTCCGAACGCAGCAGCAATTGGTATTGCGCCTCTGCAAGTCATCGTTCTTTTAGCGAGGATTCAGAATTTTCATCGTCGCAACTTCATCAATTTTACAACATTCTACAATATTCACTGTTACCGCAAATCAAAATAATCGACCCGGACGACTGCTGAAGTCTGTTGCGTCATCGTCAGGATTTTTCCATTGTATTTTTCTTATGTACGTATGCAAGACTTTTTAATAAATAATTATATAATGACACGATATTTCATTCTATATAATGCAACTTAAGTATTTAAA
This sequence comes from Tetramorium parvispinum, assembly GCA_011638315.1. Classification (NCBI taxonomy): domain Eukaryota; kingdom Metazoa; phylum Arthropoda; class Insecta; order Hymenoptera; family Formicidae; genus Tetramorium; species Tetramorium parvispinum. The sequence continues at coordinate 24,624 of VBVR01001221.1, read as the reverse complement.
ATTATAAAAACTACTGAAATTTGGATAGTTTCTGATTGCTTTCCTGCGTCGAATTTTATTATATAGAATTTTTTCAGCTGGAATGAAACAGTATATTTTAAAATATCTTTCAATTAATAATTTACTTTATTAAGTAATTAGTTTTAATATTATTTTTATTTATACAGCTTAACATTTAATCTTGTCTATATATATCTTCTGATAACTTTGATATCTTCTGATATCTCGTTTAAATGTCTTTTTTATGCTTTTTAAAAAAAGTTTTTAAATATTAAAAGTTTTTAGAGAAAATAAGAAATTTGGAAGATAAGGAATCTAACAGAGAAGATAAGGAATTTTTATTATCAAACATCTACAAAAAATGCAATTAATGATTTAACTATATTGATGATTTAATTAGATTTTATAAAGAAAAAAATAAACTTATTTCATTATATAATGAAGATAATACATTATTAAATGCGTATATTATTTAAGGCTTGGTTAGGTTAGGTTAGGTTAGATTAGATTAGGTTAATTAACGCAGCCTATATATAGCGTTCGCCGCTTTTTGCTGCCGATATCGCGTTCATAATATAATATCAAGAATAACATGACGCCAGTTCTGCAACACTCAAGAGCAGTTTCAATATCATTAGTATCCCTTCCATAATATACGCGATGCGAGACAACAACTTGCTTTATAACCGCATTATTGAAGGATAAATCGTGCAGACTGTGCAAGGAATTATATGAAGAAACAAGTTACGTGCCGAAAATATGGATATGCTACGATTGAAAGAAAGTGTCGTCGATGTGTTGTGTTGTAAGTAAAAATATAATAATAAGGTTATGGTAATGGGAGCTTTCAAGCTTACAAAGTTCAACCAAACGAACGACAAAGTAAATGCTGAATATTTATTTTCTCAGACGAGTGTGTGTGTGAAATGACAATCATGACAGTGAAACTTATATAATATTTAAAACATTATATAAATAGTCATATATATTATAACATATAACATATTTAACAAATATATTAGAAATACATTCAAGTAAGATTTATCTCTTTAATCTTTAGAGGACGGAAAGTTTATTTTTAAGTGCCAGAAGGGTCACTTATTTTTCGTAGTATAACACAATATTACAATATACATATAAAAAAATTCTACGTTAAAAATCCAAGTTGAAAATCTAAATAATCGTGAAAAAACTAGTCTGTGCTCTAAAGATTAATTTCGTTAAAAAAATTATCTCAGTATCATCAGGTAGATGACATATCATTTAAAGTTTTTGCGGGCAAAAGAAAATATATTCATGTATGTACATTATATTAATATTAATGAATGGAATTTATATGTATATTACTACTGAGAAACAATAAAGGACGTAGCAGTAATTATAAACACTGCATATTGTGACAGGAAAGTTTCCCCTGACGTCAACGCTTGACGGAGTCACTCCGTCGCTGAAACTTGTCCATTGTCTAATTTTGTCAATATATGTATTCGCTGTTTGTCCTATTTGAATGTTTGCGATATATTTATACTATTCTGAAAACGTGCGCTGCCGCCAGAAAGCAAGAAGGAACACTTCCCTTCCGTCTGTCGAAACGGCTAGTCGAAGTTTATATCGAGCTATTACTATCGAACTGTGAATTTTGTATATCTTGAAAAGTGTAAAGAATCTAATTTAATTGTGGCTGGGACAGCGAAGTCAGAGAGTCCTGTAAAATGAGTCAAATAAAATTTACTTCTTCATCTCAAGCGGTTATACAGGGTGTCAGAAACAAAATGACCCACACGAAAGTTGGTGGTACAGCGGGTCAAACCGAGAAGAAAAGTCATGTACCATTTTATAAAATTCGCAATAGTTATCGAGTAATTAATTGTTAAAAATCGGAAGGGATAGACAGCGCGGTGCGCGAGACGTGAGAGCGGCAATTGCAGCAGGAGCAGCGAGCCCCTGCCCGGGTTAACGGATACATTTTACTAATGTACACGATTATCTGTTTTTGCACTATTCTTATTAAATCCTACTACCTAATCATAATCAGCGGGGCAAAAGACAAAAGAACAAAATGCAAATGTACGTATTAAAAATAAGTGAAATATATACCGATTATCAATCAAATCTGTTATTAGTATAATCAATGGAATGTTTATTAATTCAATTTATGAAAGTGATAAAAAGATTTTTTGATTAATGTTACAATAAAAATCACAATTGAATTTAAAGATTTCAGTAAAATCGAAATTTAAGAAAGACTTAAGTATTATTAAAAAATTGACGATTAAAAGAAAAAATACGTAAATATGAATAAATATATATTATTACTTGTACATTGGTAAAAAAGTTATTGTAAAAGTTAAGTATCGCGATATCGCGATAAATTCGCCTTTCACCACGGCCAGGAGTATCAACCTTTTTGCATCTTATTTATTTAGGCGAAGTCAGAAAGACCTTTAGTATGCCGAAAAGTAGCACGATACCCGGCTTGGCTTATCTACCGGCGAGGGATAATCCGTCGAAAACCGCGGCGGGTTTTCTCGAAGCTAGGAGAAAGGTCGATGGGGCCGAAGGGCTGTGGAGGATCGGGAACAAACTTTATGATTTGGAAAACTTCGCGAAATCGCATCCGGGTGGATCTGAATGGATTCGGCTCACGAAAGGAACCGACATCACTGAATTGTTCGAGGTATTGAACCAAAGTGCTATCTTTGATGATGTCATTGTTATTATCAGTCAATTTTTTGTTTGAAAGCATCGTATTTTTTATTTGTCATTATTATTATTATCATTTTCATAACATTTTTGTGATTATTTTTCTATAATTTTATTTATATACATAAATATATACGAAATGTGTGTTTTTACTATTTATAACCCTTTTTCTTTGGTTTCTCAATTTACAATATTTCTTGAAAAATTCTAAGTTTGCTGTTCTAATTCTCATGTAAGTTCGGAGTTTCAATTGTAATTTGATTTTTTATCATGTAGAGCCACCACATCACCGATAAGGCCGAACAATTGGTACCAAAATTCTACGTTCGCGAGACCATGAGCCCGCGGTCGGTGCCCTTGACCTTCTTACCGAACGGTTTTTACCGCACATTTAAGAGGCGAGCGGCCGAGGCTTTGAAAGACGTAAATTTCCATAAACCATCCATGACAACGAAATTCATCATCGATTCCTTGGTAACTGCAACTTTCGCCCTGACTCTTGCAGCCGCCCTTCTCCACTCTTACGTCGTTACCGTCCTCGCCAGTGAGCATTCAATGAAATTATATATTTATAATTAAGATATAATTGGTTGATTAGAAAAGAATTGAAATTATAAATAATTGAGATTGTATTAAAAATATGTTCATTAATTAGCAGTAATAAAAATGAGAACGATCGTTATAGTAAATGCTAAAAATAATAATGGGATTTATGAATATATTTATTAATTAATATAACTCTCGTATTAATTACGATTATTAAAAACAAATGTATTAATAGATTGGTATATTTAATAATAATTTTAGGTGTTTTTTTGACATGGACGATCATCGCGGCACACAATTTCTTCCACATGAGAGACAATTTTCGTATGTACTACTTTGATCTTTCCATGATGTCCTCGAAAAATTGGCGCATCTCGCACGTGATGAGCCATCACATGTATACCAACACCATATGGGATTACGAGATCTACGTGGTTGAGCCGTTCTTGCAGTGGATCCCTCACAAGGATAAATCCTACTTAGCGGGAATGATAAGCAGGATTATCAGTCCTATTGTCTGGATGTTTCTGTTCATCGCCGAAGGCTCCAAACGGTACTAATAGAAACTTAATTTCAATGTATAACTTTTTGTTTAATTTATAATTTATAATTTCCTAACAATTTATAATTTATAATTCATTTAAAACAATTTCACTTTTTATTGAAATTAAGAGAAAAGTTTTTGTAGCTATATCCTCGCTTTGAATTCTTAATTTTAATTAAAAATCTGCTGACTTAACTCTAATTCCGATATTGCGTTTGTCGAGAAATTTGCTGAATGGATTTTCAGCTCTGTTTCTCTCATGCTGAAAGATTTAATTGTTTTTAGATATTACTCGGTGTTTAAAGAGTACGAAGTCTTCGAGTTTCGGGATTTCGTACCGTTCTTGTTGCCTCTATCGATGTGTTTTATGGCACCCAAGGTTCTCGTCGCTCTCAAATTGTGGCTGATGATGATGCTGATCAGTAGCGCTCTGTTCGGTCTGATCGGCTTCAACGCAGCCCATCATCATCCTGACATCTTCCACGATGGCGATATCTATAGGTTTACATACATAGCTCGCATTTTCATTTTAAGGCAACTTTCGTTTCTTTAAATTATTGAACCACTTTTGAATCGATCAAATCTATTTTGTTTTTTGTTTCTGTAGAAAAATAATGTAAAGTAAAATAACATATAAGTTAAATAAAGAAGAAAAAGAATATTGATTTAACTGCTCGCTTCAAACATGAGTCCAATGTTAATTCAATCAATTCAATCTGAATGTAATTTTCAAATAATTTTGATTTCAATTTTGATTTTAATATCGATCAACTTATTATTAATTCCATTTTAATGTCGATATAATTTTAATCTTTCAATGATAAGATATTTCTGGATCTCGAAAGATTTAATGAATTTCTCTAATTATTGTAATGTCTTCAAGGGATGACATGGACTGGGGTCTGCTTGAGATGGACTCCGTGCGCGATCGCGAGGTGATCGACGATTCAATTTTCCTAGCGCTCACCAGCTTCGGTTCGCATACGTTGCACCATTTGCTACCCACCGTGGACCATCACTATCTGCAATTATGTGTGCCCGCTTTCCTGCAAACGTGCAAGGAATTCCACGTCAGCTCGGACAGGTGGACGCAGTGGGAACTTATAAAAGGACAATTCAAGCAGCTCACGCGAACTGACGGGAAGAAGAATTGCAGGTAGCGCAACAAAGCGCTACCCTTTGCTTCGACAAAATAGCTCAATCAGGGATATTGAATTTTCAGGCACAGTTTCTGTAAATTTTTACATGTCAATTGTATGATATAAGCAGTGATATAAGCATCTTGGGCGAATAGTGTCTAGTATAAATGAGATATCTGAAGTAGAAGCTCATTAAATTATGCACGTAGCTTATTAGAGATAAGTTTTACGAGTTGAATTGAAATCTGAAAAATGGATAAATTAATTGACAATAATTTTATTCTATTTAATTTTAAGGAACGAAAATATTTTGTGCGGTTACTCACCACGTAAATTTTTTGTACTTCCCATCATTAAAGCCAAAAGTTACGTTTCACTAATATTTAGTTCGACTGCGAATTATATTGTACAATAAATTAAACTGACAATTAAATAACCAAGTCGTCTCTTTGCGTTTACGGACATTGAACTCTATGAATTCTTGGAATTCCGGGTTTCACGGGTGGGACGTTCGGCAAGCGAGACGATTTAGTTCTTATCTTTATTTATTGCTTATTTACTTTAATAAATACATACTTCGTCTCTCTTTATAAATTACAATTAAGTTTATAGGATACGATATCATTCGGATGACACGTGTAATGATACGCGCTGTTGATCAAACGTTCATCGCGACTCGCTTTCGTTCTACTTCTCGCGAGTGTATCCTTTCCTCAATCTCGTTTCCAAATTCGCACTCGACTTTTGCTCGCTACATGTTGTGCAACTCGCGAGAGCGTAAACGTACGTGTACTCGTCGCTCTTTTTTCTTCCTCCCCCCCCCCTTTCATCTTCTGTGTATGCGTGTGTGTAAATATTAATATATCTGTCGCGCTGGTTCACGTCCTCTCATCGTCCGCTCGCGTGTCCTCTCGCTCGGTCTCTCTCACTCTTCCAATCACTCCCTCCCTTTCTCTCTCTCCCTTTCTCTCCCTCGTCTGTCAGCTCGAGTGGTGAAGAAACACACCCCCGCCTCTCTCACTTTCACCCTTAATCCTCCCTTTCTCGAGCGAGCGCTGATTTGTCTCTTTCCGCGTTTTCTCTTCTTGACCGATTGAACAGAAAGAATTATATTATCGAAAAAAAAATGACGAGAATTATGATCCGGATGTGATGATGTTTGACTGATCGCTCGATTGCGAGATGACGATGCCGTTGAGAGCTCCGAGCGAGCTCTCGGATTCGTTGCATGTATATTCGTGTCTTCGTTCGACGATGGACTCGATGAGGACGATGATGTTCTTCCTCCTCCTCTTACCCTTCTTCTTATTCTCCGGATGTTTTCTGCTGTTGAATTTTTGACTTTTTTTGGGTTGTTTCTGCTAATTATTTACGCGAACCTCGGAAGGAGCTTTACAGTTCACCATCGGGCATGTCAAAGCCGGGGAAACGGCGAGGGAAACCATCAAATTCGGGTTTTAACGCAGGTCGGTGTGGCTGGAAAAAAAAGAGAAATACGAAGTGTGAACCTTCACAAATAAATACGAAGGGATATTCGTGTGGATTTTAATAGATACAATTTTTCACGGAAATTTTAATAGATATACAATTTTAAACAACACGGTTTAAGAAGGAAAAAGAACGGGGGAAGAGCGAGGGTGACACGTTCTTTGTGTCGTTTCAGTTCATGATCCAGCTTTCCTTGTTTTCTTAACCCCTTGCACTCGAAATGTGCGAGTGGGATCGTGATGACGCACCGAGGGTCGTGACACCTCTATTTCGCCGCGTAATAAACGCGCGATATGCACAAATTTCTTTTAAGAGGAGCTTTATCTCAGACACTCGTGAGTATTAGTTACATAATTTCTTCTTTTTGAAATATCAGAATTAAGTCGCAGTTCTTGTTGATGACGAACTGTCCGCGTGTTGTTAAATGCAAAGGTCAATAACGGCGTTGTATATCGACGAGGAAACTAGAGGAACCTTCCTGATTTAAAAGAAAATCAAATTAACAAAAGCTTGATCCGAAGTGAGAATCAGGTACATAAAAGAAACTTAAATAAATTGTGATATCAATAGGGAAATACAGAATTTTTTGTGGATGATTTTGAAGAAATTTGAAAAAATATGTTAAATTATCAGAAATAGCCAAAAATATTAATATTATGTCATAAAAATAAAAACTGGTATAATATATAATAATTTTACGCCGTATTAGAAATGAAAATTTTTAAAGACAACAAGTATCTTCGCGATAAATTTATCTCTTGAATTATTCTCTTGGATTTATCTCTATTTAACTTTCCGCTCTTACAGTTATTAATTTAATTAATAAATACATAATCCAGTTAATTAAATTTATTTCCTACAGATTGGCTGACTCCGTTAACTTTTTCACACACAACTGTTGCTCGGCTTTTAACTGCTCTAATTTCTAAAGCCATCTATTCGTCTATTCGACCTCTATCAACTCGCAAGTAAATACTGTAAAGAGAAAAGGACGAGGTGTGCGAGTTACACAGAGTTAATGACGAAGAACAAGCTCGGGCCCACCCTAGAGGGTGTTATCGGACACACAGGTGCAAACGAGACAGTGACGGGTGCAAGAGGGAGTTCTTTATCACGCGTGTTCCTCTCGCGTTTCGTAAACTCCTATTCATGTAAACTCTAATCATTCTCTCTTTCTCTCTCTCTCTCTCGTTCGCTCTTTCTTTCTTTCTTTCTTTCTCTAACTATTCAATCAACTATTTCTTTTTCTTTTTCTAAGTCATCGTCACACCCCACGCCCTTACGATATCTCACGTGCACGGACTTACATGGACCAAGCGCGGTGTGTGTGCATCTATTCCATCGCGGAGGGCACCTTACGTTTCTGTTGCGGCTGCACACAGGAATACAGATCGCTAATTAATAGACACCACCACTATCCTCGATCTGTTCCCCGCACCGCTCCCCCTTAATCCCAATCCCCCGATCGAGTGAAATTTGAAATTCCTTATCCGACTCCATCTCTCGACCGCGCGATCGATATCAATCCGATATTATGCAAGTACGATCAACGATTTCTAATGATTTTTTCGATAAGAATTTATTTTATCGTAATGCCTAGCGGAAACCTAAAACGATTCTTGATTTGGCAAGCTGTAATATATTTTGTATTCGAATTTGTTATATTAAGATACAAGTCGTTAAATTAAATAAAATCTCTTTGGATCAAAGCAATATCAAATAAAATAAAATTAATAAAGTAAAATCTAATTTGAAAATCAGTTCACTTAAAGTGATCTAAATAAATTATTTCTTTAAACGATTAGATAATTATATCTTATATTGTTTGATTTTATTATCATCAATTTATGAAATACTTAATTGTATTATCAAAAAATTACTAAAAGATGTCGAAAAAGTTTGGAATCTTCTCAAAAGATCCATTGTTAATTTTTAACTCGCAACATTAAATTTTTCCAATATTATTCATAAAATTAGATTTTTAATCAATATATATTTATGAGATGTATTTAGCAACAGAAGAATTAAAAAATGAAAAGAAACTATATAACGTCACAATTTCGACATCGCGAATTAAAGATTTAGGTCGAAGATGACGATAAGATGGACACGATTTAATAGCTTACCGCTGGGCTGAGTCCACGCGCGGCACTTCCGCCGCGTCCCTTGGTGCGGAACTTGGTGATTGCCTGCTCGGCAAGGTCCGCCCTCTCTTCGGCCTCCTCGAGTTCCTGTTGTGCCTTGCGGAATTTGGCGAGATTCAGCGCGGCAATTTCCTCCGCTTCCTCGATCTGTCTCTTGTACGTCTTGATCTTCTGCTGGAGCTTGTCAACCAGATCCTGCATGCGCTCGTGATTCTTACGGTCCTCATCCGCCTGGAAATGAGAAAACAGGAAATTGTCACTTCAATAAATCTTCTTTATGCGAGTGAATCAGATTGACAATAAAAAAATTAAACGAAGAAAAATTCATGAATAATTATCAATTAAATAAATATTAATTTTAAGAATAAAAGATTTTTAATATTTCGCGGTTATGTAAATGTTAATCTGTCTTATCGATTATAAAAATATTAATTAATTTGTAGAAGCAAAATACACAAATTGGTCTTCCTATTCAAGATTTATGATAAATCAGAATTCTACCTGGAAGCTCAGCTCCTTGATGCGACGTTCGGACTTGCGCAAGTTCTTCTGGGCGTCGGCGTGTCTCCTTTGTTCGCCATCGAGTTCGTTTTCCAGCTCGCGCACGCGCTGTTCCAACTTCTGAATGGCCTTCTTACCGCCCTTGAGAGCGTTCGCCTCGGCCTCGTCCAAGCGCACTTGCAACTCCTTGATCTGCGTCTCCAGGGCCTTGCGCAGCTTCTCCTGAGTCTGGGCGTGATCCTGCTCGGCGCGCAGCTCGTCGGCCAACCTGGCCGCGTCCACCATCGCCTTCTTCGCCTTCTCCTCCGAGTTCTTCGCCTCGTTCAACAACTCGTCCAAGTCAGACTAAGAAAGAAAAATTAAGAAAATATACATATAATCCACTTATTCTTTTTAGATAGTGTTCTATTGAATTATCGAAAATCAACACTCACATGGAGAGTCTGCAATTCGGCCTCGAGTTTCCTCTTGGCGCCGGAAATGGAAGCGTTCTGGGCGCTCAGTTCGTTCAGCTGTTCGTGGCAATCGGCAAGTTCCTGTTCGGCCTGACGACGACCGCGGTCCGCCTGTTCGAGCAGAGTGCGACTTTCCTCGAGTTCGTTCTGCAGAGCATTGGCGCGGCGTTCCGAGATGCCGAGGAGTTCCCGAGCCTCATCGCGCGCTCTCTGCTCCTCCTCAAGCGCGGTCTGCACGTCCTTCAGCTGCTGCTGGTATCGTTTGATGTTCTTCTGCGCCTCGGCGTTCGCCTTGTTTGCGTGATCCAGCGCGATCTCCAACTCGTTGATGTCTGCCTCCAATTTCTTCTTCATGCGAAGCGCCTCAGCTTTACCCTGAATTAAATTAAATTATATTCCAAGATCGTGTTCTAATTTATTATTGTTTGGGAAAAATTTTTGTTCGAGAAATGAGGGACTAGATTTTTTAGAAATATGGCTCACCTTGGCTTCTGCTTCGAGGGAAGCTTGCATGGAATCGAGGGCGCGCTGGTGATTCTTCCTGGTGTTTTCGAATTCCTCTTCCTTCTCTTGGATGCGACGATCGATTTCCTGTCTAACTTGGCTAAGCTCGAGCTGGCTGCGCAGCACCTTGTTCTCCTCCTGCTCGAGAGCGGCTTCGGCTTCCTCCAGGGCTGCCTGAAGCTCGTCCTTCTCAGCCTCCAGGCGCTTCCTGGCCTTCTCGATCTCGTGAATGTTGCGGCCACCCTCGCCAATCTGGTCCAGCAGATCCTTCACCTCGTCGGCGAGGTTCTTGTTCTCGCGACGCACCGCCTCCAGCTGTTCCTGGCCTTCCTCGTATGCGCCTGATCGATCGGACATTGATAATTATAAATTAATTGCGTAATTTAATTATATGACGCTAATATAATTAATAATAGTATAATAAGTTATATCGACAAGTATAAAGCGCAAAATTAAAAAATCAATTGAATTCTTTTCACCTCTGAGCCTGAAGAGCTCGGTGCTGTAGTTGCGGCATTCTTTCTGACTGGCATCCAGTTCGGCAGCGAGATCGTCGACTTTGAGCTTCCATTCCCCAATGATCTTGTCGAAGGCCTTTTGTTTCTTTTCGGCGGCGTTGGCGATGGCAGTAGCACGATCGACTTCGATTTGTAGATCCTCCAACTCGGTAGACAGCCGCTGTTTGGTCTTCTCCAGAGCGATGACTTTCTGGTTGAGAGACTCGATGGTCTCCTCGGCTTCAGCCAACCTGGCCTGTAGCTTCCTCTTCGCTTCTTCGAGCTCTTCAGCCCGGGCGATACCCTCGGACTCATACTTGGTGCGCCAGAGCTGCGCCTCGGCGTTGGCCTTGCTGAGCTGTCGTTGAAGATCGGCCTTACCCTCGGCCTCTTCCTCCACTTGCTCGCGGATATTGTCCAGATCGTGCTCCAGATTACGGAATTTGCCGAGCAGAGTGGCGCGCTCGCGCGACTCCTCGTCCGCGAGCCTCTTCGTGTCCTCCAGTTGCGTGGTGAGCGAGATCTTGATCTTAGACAGCTGGCTAACCTGCGACTCAGCCTCCTCCAATTGGCGCAGCAGATCGCTGTTCTCGATCGACAGTTTCTTCTTCGCGGCATCGAAGTCGTTCAAAGTGCGGTTCACCTCCTCGAGTTTGCCCTGGGTCTCGTTCAACTGGTGCTGCAGCTGCTTGACGATTTTCTCTTGGGCAGCCTGAATTTCGAAAAAAATTATATCAATCGATTTCAGATCAGTGATGCAGATGTCTTTATATCGAGCTCGCCTTTAGATAATATTAAAAATAAAAATATCAAATTTTTTCATTGATCTCTTCAAATATGTTGCGGCTTTAAATACGGAACTTTTTATATTAAAGAGAGATACAACATTATACAGATTAAATAAATCAAAATAAAGTAGACAAAAATGGCTAAATCTTCTGGATTACGTAAGAAAAATATCTTCCGTGTCTCTAAAGCTTCTTATTTTTATTTTTCAATCGCAACAATGCATTAAGGAGAAATCGTCGAAAAGCGAGCTCAAGTCATTTAATATGCACACATACGAAAGCGATGCTGAGCAAGCAGGGATTATCGACTCACATAAATGATTTATGAATAATCCTGGAGAGAGAGGGGAATAACCCATAGATCTGTCTCTGCGTCTCTGCACCTAGCGGAAGCTGTTAGTCGCATTAGTTCGGATATTGTTAATGTGGATCGGCCTTACCTTCTCGTTGCTCAGGTGGTCGCAAGACGTGCGCAAGTCGTTCAACTCGCTATAGTACTGCACCTTCTCCTTCTCAACCCTGATTGGACACGGAAATAGTTGAAGGGATTACAAACGAATGACACACATGAAGATTTAATTTGCATTCCGGAATGCTGGATTAAATTACCTTATGATTTATGATTATTTCTTCACGCGATCGATGATTAGAATATAAGCACTTTTATTAGCAAAGAGATAAAAAATTAATACAAATATAATTACAGAACTTTATTTCAAAATTGCATTGAAGCAGAGAATTAAAATTCAATTAAATCAATTCAAATTTGAAAAATTAATTAAAATATAATATAATAAGATCCACATTGATTTCATTAAATATTTTTATATTGAATTAAAAGTAGAGAATATTAATAAATTTCTTTTGCAAAGCAAAACTATATAAAAGTACAAGGATATTTAATCCAGCATTTGTGACACAACATGACAATTCGAACAATATGACTTTGCAGAATATATTTTTTTCGGAGATATCATTCTGGTAATCACATAATTTAACGAAGGGAGGATTGTTAACGGCGCACAAGGTTCCGAAATTACGTTTGAAAGATGCACGAGAAACATTTCTGTCATTCCTCTTTTTCTTTTTCAAGTACCTTCTCCCGGGAAACCTGATCCGTAAGAGCGCGCGAACCGTTCAGCTCAGCGTGGATGTCGTGTCGGCCCTTTTCGGCCCTACGAAATATTGCATTACAGTCCCGCTGCTTTTCCATTTCCTTTTTTTTTCTTCGACAAAAGTCTAATAGCCGTTGATATCGAAACTCATATCTAATTGCTAATCTTGCAAAATATATCTTAGCAACGTTAAATTATTCCTTATCTGTGATTGTATGCTAAATTTTCTACTAATCGTCGAACAGCTAAATTTTTTTACAGCGAGTCTTAACAAAATTTCCGGACCCCCTATTTTTCTTTCAACATTAAATAAAAAAATTTTTTTCTTATTTATGTTTTACTGTTTCTCTTCATTGAGAAAAAAAACCAGCCTCACCTAGCCTTGAGTTTATTGAGAGTGTCGATTTGTTCACCCATCTCGGCCACGGCATCGTTGTGCTTCTTGCGCAAGCTGGCCAGCGAGGATTCGTGCTGGATGTTGGCTTCTTCGAGATCTCTGCGGAGTTTGCTGAGCTCGGCCTCTCGTTTCTTGTTCAACTCGATCTGAGCGGAAGTGGCACCACCGGCCTCCTCCAGGCGTTCACCGAGTTCCTCGAGCTCGCGGGCGAGATCACTACGTTGCTTCTCGGCCTTGGCACGTCCACCGCGTTCCGCTTCAATCTTGAAGAAGGAAATGCACGTTGTCATTCCATTATCATGCAGTTAACACATACAATACTGACATAAAAGACAACAATAAACATAATTTTATAATAGAATTTTAATTAATATTTTTTAAATTAGTTCTGAACATTAATCAAGTTTGTAACGTCCATTTAAAAATATTTAACGTACTGAAATATTTTGTTTCCTTTTTCCAAATTTTGAAAAGAATACGTTTTCTTCATTAATTTTGTTATACAAACCTCTTCCTCGAGTTCCTCAATGCGGGCCTGCAATTCCTTAATCTGTTTCTGTAGTTTGCCGACTAAGGATTGCTCGTCTTCAAGTTTGGCAGTTAGGGATGAGAGTTCCTTGTCTTTACGTTGGATAGTCTGTTCGAGTTCCTTCTTGTTTCTCTCGAGATCTGCAACAGCTTCCTGAGTGAGCTTTAGATCACCCTCCACCTTTCTCTTCGCTTTCTCTACGTCGGCACTGCAAATTAAATTTTAACGTGTTGCATAAGTATTCTCGTTACAATATTTCGTTTTATTTTTATGAAATTATATTATACTACTGTGTATTTATATAGAATTATATAGAATTAAATTCAGATAACATTTATTAATTAAATTAATCTACTTTTAATCTATTTTTAATTCAGTTTCAAGAAAAAAACAAAGAAATAAAAAAATTATAAATAAGTAGTTGTAATTCTTGAATCTCTTATATAGTCAAATTATGATCTTACAATTAGATAATGAAACGCATTGAATTTGCTTACCGTGATTTCTTCTCACGCTCGAGGGAGTCCTCAAGCTCGTCGAGAGTTTGCTCGAGCTTGAGCTTGACTTTGTTAAGGTGGTTGACTTTGTCTTCGGCAGCTTGGAGCTCTTCGCCGGTCTTTTGATTGACCTCGCCCTGATTCTTCTTTTCCTTATTAAGTTTATTAATGAGCTCATCCTGATGGGCAATCTCATCGTTTAGATTTCTGATTTGATGGTCTTTCGTCGCCTTGTCCTGTTCGGACTTCTGCAAGTTCAATTCGAGATCCTCGATATCCTTCTTCAAGCCAGCTACTTCTTGTTCGAGTTTCTTTTTGTTTTGGAAGAGATTGTTTCTCGCGTCCTCCTCTTCCTTGAATCTGTCGCTGATATCCTATGTAAGAAATATTGGATAAGTATTAACAATATTTTTTTAGATATGTCATAGAGCATATATTAATTATCACCAGATTGATTACGTATGTCCATCAATTTAAGATTTTTTAATTATATATTTTTGATTTGATATCGATATTTGTTGAAATTTTAGTTATTAATATTTTATTTACATTTAATTCATTTTATTATTTAATATTATAGTTTTACTGGATTGTTCATTAGTCAATATTCTATTTTTTTATCTTTATAATTTTTAATATTATATCTACTATTCTTCATCATCTGTTCCAAAATCATTAATATTCTATTTTATTTTCACCTTTTTAATATTATTATCATATTTTCATAATATATTCGATATATTACTCTATTTATAGTACTCTGTTTATACGAGCTATGAGATGATTTTGTGAACAGGTCTCTGACTGCAGATTTAAAATGTTCGATATTAGATTATCTTCTTTTTAAGATGACATAATCTCCGGAATCTTGTTTGCAGAAGAGATATTTGAGTCGATGACAGGTCTGCACGTGGAATTCATCTCTCGCTGGAGTATCCTTTGGCGTGCGCCAAGTCCCTCGTCGAGAATGTCGAACGCATCTCTTTTCCTCTCTGCACGGCCACGCGATTAATTGGCATTGACGCGCAATTACGAGGCGGTCTACTCGTGCGCGGGCACCTAATATTAGTTAATGCGGGGGCAAAGAATATTGGCACAACATCTCGCCCGGCCGGTGCGATCAATCTCCCCTTCATCGCGTTTATCTCTTCATCGCACGTTCCGTTTGGATTCGGCGACCCGAGTCTATATTTGCCGACAGAAAAATTCGGAATTTCTGCGGGATTCTTTATGAGAGTATAATAGAAAAATCAACAAAGATACTCCGCGAAAGTACAAATAGAAAAGACACGAGAGAGAGGAAAGTAGAAGGCTATAACGATGGTGAAGTCAATCTTCTTATCAATCGATATTCAAAGCAAAGTAAAAAAAAAAAGAAATAATCATTATTTAATTAATAAAATATAAAAACCAGAGAAAAAACTTATGGACAGAAAAGAGAAGAGAAAGAGAGAGAAATAGACCAACGTTATCGAAACCAGATTTATCTCTATCTTTCTCTCTCTCTCTCTCTCTCTTTCTCCAACTAGGATAATCTGGTTCAGTGTACCGGGATCATATCTCGGACAGGTGGAAGACGAGGTAGAAAAATCGGTCGTGGCAGCGAAGAAACGACATGATCTCGTCGGCGATGATGAAGAGGCCGCGAAGGAGATACGGCTGTATGACTATGACGCACGCCTGCATGTGCATGCACGCGGCATATGATGGCATATAAATATACCCTACACCTGTTACCTCCTTCGTTTTCTCTCGCCTCCGCTCCAGCGAGTTTAAAACCGCCACCCACTTTTAATAACCTGGAATCTGGGATCTGCTAAATTTGTTGCCGTTGCCTTCTCTCTCGCTCTC
This sequence comes from Tetramorium parvispinum, assembly GCA_011638315.1. Classification (NCBI taxonomy): domain Eukaryota; kingdom Metazoa; phylum Arthropoda; class Insecta; order Hymenoptera; family Formicidae; genus Tetramorium; species Tetramorium parvispinum. Next base: position 8,926 of record VBVR01001221.1, on the reverse strand, counting down.
GCTCGTCTCTTTTTCTTTCTTTTTCTCTCCCGTTCTCTTTCCTTCTTCCTTCTTCCTACATCGCCTGGCCGTAAATGGTGGCGTTTAACATCGAAGTCGGCCGTGGTCTTCCGGCCGCCTTTCATCGTGAGAGGATCTCCCTCAACACCAACCAGGCCAATCGCGATGCACTCGATGCGATAGCTTTTAATAGGCGCACCTCGCGATATTAGTTCGTTTAACGAGTTAAAAGAGCCGTTCTTGGTGACTACGATTTAGTGGAATTAGAGATAGCACGGAGACATGAAAACTATAATTAGGACAATTACAATAATAATAATCGAAAGTATAAGTAAAAGTTAATAAAAAATAAAATAAAAATCAGATAAAACGAGATAAATAAAGCAATATTAATTATAAGTAAATAAAGAATATTGATTAGCTGATGGTTTGGTATGATTGATGATGAATCAAATTGCTCGCAATTAGTAAGTATTCAATTAAAAATCAGATATCAGACACTTTCGATAGTTTCTTTAGGAAAATTTTGAGATAGCGATGATTTTACTCAATTATCTTTGTTTAATAAATTATGATTTAATTTGATGCAAAATAATATAATATTATCACAGTTACTTCATAATATCGCCGTTTATGTTTTTTCAATTAAAAAATTATTAATTTAGAATTCTTCATCTTTTTTAATTAATAAATATTTTTACATTTAATTCTTGCGGGTATGTTGTATATTTTAATCATCGTTTCTATTCTAATTCCGCAAGATGAAGTATCAAGTTGCTCGTTGGAGGACAAGGAAAGGTAGACATTACGAGCCGATGATGGGCGCTACGATGACAAGGGAGTAGCCGTGGTTCTAAGTGGATGTTTAAAAGGATCTGTTAAAAATAGTCAGTCTGGAATCCAGCTGAAAAGAAAGAGGGCGGAAGAGAGGGAGACAGAAAATCTGGAATTCTAGCCGCGATCACGACTCGTCTATTTTCTGCGAGCGCGACGCCTTCGAGAAGTTATTATCGTTGCCTTTTCTCCAGCATGTGTTTCTGCGCGTGTTTAACAATCGGATAAAAATACTGGTCACCATGCTGATGTTATCGTTCAGAATTTCGACGACTTTCAGATTCCTTCGGCGAGTATTTATAACGAAGAAGAACGGTTGTGAGAAATACAACGATCGTATAGAGCGAATGCGAGGAAATTTTTTGCAAGAAAATTATCACAAGCATGTGAAGTAATTTAGAATAAAATTTTAGAGCTGTTACGAAAAGAAGAAACTTTGAAGCGATCCTGAGGAAATCGTAAAGAAACGAAACGATCAAATAACGTAAAACAGTTGCAAAACTATTAATAAATGTTTTATTGAAATTAAATTCAAAGCTGAAGAAGACATTCAAATTTTATTATGAATTTTTTACATTAAATAGAAATAAGATGAAAAAATAATTAATAATAAAAATCTTATTAATAATATCGTGATAACCATTATTTTTTAGTACAGATATTCAAAGCTGCTAGTTATTTCTTGTACAAGAAATTTGAATTCTCTTGACAAACCTGGATATTTCTTCTTCTTTCTTTTAATAATTTTGGAAAATCTTATAAATAAGTTTTAAAAATATCTTACATAGAAAGAATTTATTCATCAGATTGTTCATTATTAACAACGTCATTTAGAAAAAATGTTAAATGCTTCTCTTTGAAGGAACACGAAAAATCCTGCCGCGGAGGAATGCGTGGCTGGAAACCCTCGGAAAACCGTGGGTGACGTTAAATTGGAGAAAGATGTAACAAAGTTGCGCGCAACGTGTGTGCACTATAATTTTAGCAGCGCGATATGACCGAACATATAAGCGTCGACCGCGTAACCGGATGAGTTGTCCGCGCGCCACGCTCGGCACGAAGAAAAATAGCGCGTCTGACTAATTCCGCGCCTCCACTACTTTGTCGCGTTCACGAGCTTGCGAAATCGCGCGCCACGCGTAACTCGAGCCGATTTAATCATGTAAAACGCCCCACCTCCCGCTGACTAGTTAATGACACTTCAATTTAAATCATACTTTTTCTATCTCTTTTCGCGAAGAATCTCTTCCACTAACGAAAACTCGACAAATCCGTGATCGACTCGCAACAATGCAATGTGATTAATAATGAGAATGAGAGAAAGATCTCAATCCAATTTTTTAATTCCTCTTGAACTAAACAAAGTTTTGAAATTTAGTTTTAAAATTCAGTATTATTAACATTTCTATCTGTTGTACTTAGTCCAATATTATATTTTGTCAAATATTGCTATAATATATTGATATTTAATACATTTTTTAGATACTTATAATATAATAATATATTTTAATTTAATTTAGAAGTTTGGTCATGATTAGTAAAAGTTATCGACAAATTATAACTCTATGAGCGATGATTCTAATTATATAGCTTCTCGCCCTTCGACGTCGATCCGCGCGCAACTTGCGCCACTGTGCTAATTACGCCGCTAATTATATTACTTTCTGCCCTTCGCAGTTGACTGACTGCGGCTTGCGCCAAATAATCAAAAATGATTTCATATCGCAATTTTTATGATAATTTGGCTTAGTAAGAAATTCTTTCAACATTAGCGTTTTATTCTAACTCATTATGATCCTATTATCTTCTTCAACGATAACAAAAATAAAATTGTTATTATTTTTAATAGTCTCCAACAATATAATCCTAAATGTAGAAAATGCATATTCTCGTTATCGTTTTCAATTGACTGTCGAAGATTACAATAGGCAAAATTAAAAGAGCTAAAAATATCGCGAATTTGAAATCGCTATTATCGTTCTGAAATTTTTAAATTTCTCTTCAATATAAATCAAAATTTTATATCAGGTTTTAAATTAAATTTAATAGCAGACTTTAAATTAAATTTTAAAGCAGATTTTCGATATAAAAATTCATGATAATCAATAAATCAATAAGTCAATTTTAGAAGAGAAGATTTTTAAGTTCGTAATAATTAAAGATAATAAACTTCAATAGTAAAGATTCTCAAGATTTGATTAATATCGTGAAAAAAATGTTTTATTGACTCTAATAGAATTCTTACCTGGAGCTGTGATTCGAGGTCGGCCTTTTGCGCGGCTAATTTCAATGATTTCTCCTGGAATTCGGAGAGCGAGCCCTTCTCACCCTCCAGCTGGCGCAGCAGGTTGGTCTTTTCGGTGAGGAGCTTGCTGTTCATATCCTCCAGTTCCTTGCGGAGTTTCTCTTCTTTCTCAAAGGCTTCCTGTGCCTTCCTGGCTTTCTCTTCCAGCGCCTGTAACGAGGCCATTTCACCTTCGATCTTGCCGCCGTTCACCAGCGGGGTCGGATTGTCGATCAGCACCGTATCGCCCATTATTGATCACCCTCGGAGAAAAGGAATCACCGAGGAATTCACGCGCGAGTGCACTCGATTTCGATTCTTTTTCTCGTAAGTACCCGGGGTTGGGGAATCTTCGACGGAGAGAGAAGGGAATGCCCGGGAAGAATCGGTCGATCGAACAAGAGTACGAATGTCGCGAGAAGCCTCGACTTTCGAGGGGGTCGACCGCTCGATGATCGCTCGAAGACGAAGGAAACAGCGTGCGGGACTCGGCGGGGGTCCCTACTTGCGTCTCGAGATATCGAAGAGAGGTGTGCGAATTGTGCGAAGTGTGCATATACGCGTACGAGGGCGAGGCTTCTCCCTCTTTGTTCGTCGGGCGGGGTTCGCGTAGTTTCGAAGGGGTCGGCGCGAGGTCGCGGGTCCAACTGATCCCGGATTCGGTCGAAGCACAACTTTTCTACCCGTGCCCGTGGTCCCTCTACCGTGCCCGTTTCCGGCAGCCAGTAAGGAGCGAGCCGCAACGATCTTGATCGTGGGCGTCCCCACTCCAGTGGCGCCTCGCCACCGTATGTGTAAAAATATTTATAACCGATCCGATACTATATTTCAGAGGGATGAGAGCAGGAGAGGCAGAGAGCAGTTTATGCCCGCGGAGGGGAGCCGGACTTGGACGAAATTAGAAGCGATCTGGAAGGGTCGTCCTCCCTCCCTCTCTCTCTCTCTCTCTCTTTCTCTCTCTCTCTCTCTCTCTCTCTCTCTCTCCAGCGATCACCCCCTTTTTGGCGCCTCCAGAAGGTGCAAAGTGGATAAGTGGATTGCAAAGAGATCGCTCAAGTGATCAAATATCTATAAAGAAACATCGAAGCGAATGGAGAGACTTGCAGCTTGGCGATGCAAAATTGGACTGGAAAATTTTTCCAAGTGATAACTCTGTGTTCTCTTCTCTTTCTTAGCTATTTCTCTCTATTTCTTTAATTAGATCTTGTCATAGTGATCACAAGTATCTAGAACTGAAAGTTCTATTTTCGTTAAGATGTAACTGTAGCGGAAATTTTGTTATTTTCGTCACGAATAACATATGAATAACATATGAATTAATGCATCTATAAAATTAGAGAAATTCAACTTAAATTAAATTATTAAAAATAGAACTGATAAAAAAATGGAAAAAGTAAAGTTAAATAATAAAATTATCAATTATATTATTATATTATTTACATATATTTATATTATTAATAAAACTATTAAAATAATTAATATGATAGCCGACTAGATAAAAATGCAAAAGAGATTAGAGGTTGATATTAAATTTATTTACGGAAACTCTCGGGTCAAATTTTGAGCGAAATATTATATTTCGTTACTGCATTTCGAATTAATGATTCATTGTCGAATCAGCAGTCGCGTATTATGATGTAAAAACAACTAGACGAAATTAGAAACGCCGGCATTCCGGAGAAAACGGAGCGCGATTCGAAAAATACGGGTACCGTGTCTCCTGAGTGTCTTTGAAGGACGAATAATTGTATGATCCTTTTCGGAAGAGCCGAATCTATTAATAAGAAACCGTTTCGGTAACATGATCGAACGTTGATTCACCGCCGACTGCCTTTATTATGCTTCTAATTCGGAACACTAGATATCAGTGAACTGGACTGGAGAACGGGAGCGTGCACGGATTCCCCTAATCCTCGTTAAATTGGGATTACAGAGTCGAAAATATAGATAGTTTGAGAGCAGAGGGGGGTCAGGAGGTTGACAGAATTAGAAGCGTCGGCGTTCCAAAAGAATCGGCCGAGATTCTCTTTTCAAATTCTTCTAAATTAAGTAAAATCCTTCGCTACCATACTGATATTAATTTAATGAAAATTATCTACTTTCTGCAAACGTGTTGAAAAAGTGATTAATTTGCAAAAGCAACAATAAAATTAAATTAAATTTATAAATTGAGGAAAATAAACTGTATAGTAAATTTTATAAATCTATTAAAAAACATAAATCTAAATATGTAACTTCAGAATTAATTCGTATTTTTATTATTTTGACAATTTTTTGTAAGTTAAATTTGACGAATATATGAATAAGACAAAAAAGTGTGCGATTTTAATGATTTTAAATCTAATGAAGAAATTTGGGTTTATAAACAAAAATGTACGAAGTATTTGAGTTACGAAAGTATTAAAAAAGTAAAAAAAGATATGTGAAAAAAGTTGGATTTCGAGAAAATTCCGATTTGAAACTGTTCAAGAGTTTGTGCGTGAACAAGCCGCGAAAACGTGAAGACCAGGCAGCGGATAAATAAACGTACGCGTCTGGAAACTGGAGCCGTTACGATCCAGGCAAAAGAAGAAACAAATTCCACAGACGATTTCGAGCGAACGGCACTGTTAAGCACGAAGCTCAGGTCGTAAATCACAGACAAGTCGGAGCTTTATTTTGCCAAGTTTTCGCAGCGTTTCGTGAGCTTTTGATTTTCACGGAACGAACATTTCGATTTTGCAACGTTCGCTTCTCTCTCCGATGTAGCGAATGTTAAAAATCTTAATCTGTCATGTTGCATGAGTTAAAAGTTTCTTTGAGAAGTATTATACAATTTCATCATCAGATATGACTGAAAAATTGCAAAAGGGATATAATTTGTAAAGTTTACTTAAAATGCAAGATAGATTTCAAATGGACCTTAAAAAAAATTAAATAAAATTTACATTCAAGAGTCAAGATAAAGATATAATTGAGAATTATAATAAAAATTAAAAAATAAAATTGATAAATTTTTAATAAAAGATAAAAATAACATTTCTATTCTAAACTGCTAAGATGAATAATACTAAAATTCTTAATGTCTTCGCTGATTAATTCTGTGCAGGGTGCTGATCGAGAATCGTACATTTCATTTCTAAAGCTTAAATAGAAAGATAAATTTCCTGACAATATATTTGCCAAGTATACTAAATTTGTTAAAAGCACATAATAATTATTGTATTATGTAAAAAATTAAAAAAATAGGAAAAACTTTATCACGAGGTTTTCATGTTTTTTTATACACATAGAAAAAAATTCAAATTTCTCTAATATTAACTTTTACACTTAAACAGATAAGTAATTTAATAAAAGTCAAATAAAAAAACGATAACAATTGTAGAAAAGATTGTAAAAATTTAGAGAGAAAATTGATCAATTTAATTATTTTAATAATTATCTTTAGTCTTAAAATATGTTTAAATGAAATAACTTGTTGACAGGATCTCAAAGAGATACTTACGGCCATCTCGTCCTCGATGCGAGTGACATTAAGCAGAGGCTTGATCTTCTGCCACAACTTCCACCACGGCCAGGTGCGGAGTTGGAGATACTTCCTCAAGTTCCTCTGGACGACCACGAGAGCCAAGCGTTGCTCCTGGAGTTTCTTGTAGTCTTTACGGGACAGGTAACCTCTGATGTAAGCTTGCATCCAGGATACGATCTTGCTGAGACGCTCGTCGCGAAGTTCTTCCATCTGACCCAGAACTCCAGCACGGAAGAACACCTATTTTTTTCAGAAGCGAAGAAGAAATTACACATTGAGAGAGAGAGAGAGAGAGAGTGAAAGGGATCATATGCCGTAACGGATCTTCGAGATGTACCACAATTATCGAACGTGATAATAAAATTGACGTTGGCAATTCATTAATATAATTCGCAGTATTTAAAGAGAAAAATAATTAATTTAAAGATCTTCAACAAGAATAATGCGAATAATTAAAAATCAAAAAGTTATTGATAAAATATATATGTAATTATTATACAAATATATAATTTAATTTAATTCTACGGATGGTTTAATTTTTAGTTAATTTACGGTATCACTGGAAGATAATCGCGGTACATCGCATCAACTTCCATAAGCTAGCCTTCCATGCCGCTTTTAGCTCGGAAAGAGGGTCGTTATTCGACGATGGGAGGTAGACAGAGATTGCCTCACACTTCTCGGGAATTACACCACGCTGAAAATTGATTTGGCAAAGGTATCCTTTGTTAGCGCGACTGATGATAGCTCGTTATTAATTTGCTCGAACGAGGCTGTAAACAGTTAATCGCCGAAGCCACGCTTGTTAAATTGACACTCTTCGACGTTTAATGGCCAACATTTTCGTATGACTGCACGAAGATCGTAAATATATAAATATACAAAGAGCGCGTGTCGCATATTTTTGGAAAATATATTACAGAATATTCCGGGATTCCAGAAACCCGGAAGACTCGAATCTTAAAATCGATTCCTGCTTTCAAGTGCGAGTTTATGATTTCTACATCTGAACATTTCTGACATCTGTCCAAGATTCTTCGAAATTGAAACGTTTCTCCCCTTGTATCTTGATGTTGGCAAATAAATCGTCGGCACCATAAGAGCAACGCGAAAGCTCACGAAACGTTCACAGGATATCCGACGGTTGACGTTTGTTGATGTATCCTGTGAACATCTTCGAGACTTTTCGTGCTGTTTGTGACAAATCTACGATAGCGTATGCGCGTCGTGATACTACTGCCACGACGTGGACCACAGTAGGTGTCCGATACCTTGGTGTGACCCATGCGGTACTGATCACTCTCCAGATTGATCGCGTCCAGGATGATCTGGGTGGCCTTTTGCGGCTCGCAAGGCTCTTGCACGGCATTGGCGCACAGAATTTTGTATCTGCGTTCGTGGCCGACCGCGCCGTCAAGTGTTTTGCGGTTCGGTGTGTTTGGTGGTGATACATTGGTATTTGACGAGATGTATGTGTTCACAAAACAGACAGAAAAAAATCACCACGCCAGGTTAGAGGTTTGTCATATTATTGTTTCTCGTTGTTGTAGAATCGAGAATACACTGGGTGAGAGGGAAGTCCAGGGGGCAACGAGTGGTATCCTTCTTTGGATACTTTGATTGGGGAGATCTACTTCATGTCGATCACGCACACAAGGTAAAACGTCAATTAAAGCGCGAGAAGTTCGGAGAACCACTTTGTTATTGAGAATTTGTAAAATTTCTGGAAGAAACCGATAGCTTAACAATTTTCATCAAAAGTTAAAAAGATAATAATGCTGTAAAAATAAATGTCAATTGATTCTCTCGAATACTCGCGCTTCAAGACATATCATTCTTATGTCTACCGCCCAGTCACTAAGGGGCATCGACGTATCAGGGGTTCAAGTCTACGATGAATAGACAGACAGTCACTTACGTCGACGATGTTCGAGCGAGAGAAACTTTATTAAATTATTAACAATCTAATTGATAATTTTGCCATAAAAAAATTTTAAAGCAATGATTTTAAATCAAATCTGAAATTAAGGTGAGGATCTCCCTTGTCGAGCATCGTCGATCGCGATCAAAGCCGCATTGCAAATTGCAAGTTCGTCGTTGGCCGGGACCAGACCGAAAATTGCAGTCAGGGCGGAGGAAAAGGGATAAAACGTGCCTTGGTGTGTCCAAGACGGTACATATCAGCATCGAGACCGGTAGAGTCCAGAATAGCCGCAGCCGCGTCCTTGGGCTCCTTCGCCTTGTCGACTGCCGCGGGTGCCAGGATCTTGTATCTAGAGGGGGGGGGGTCGGGATACACG
>VBVR01001220.1:0-33049 GCA_011638315.1 Tetramorium parvispinum | reverse complement strand
GGGAGAGAGAGGGGGGAGGGAGAGGGAGAGGGGGAGATAGAGGAGGGAGAGTAGTGGATCGTTTTTCCATGAGGATTCGTCTGAGCTCTCGCGACCGCTCCGAATGTTCGCCAACTTTCAACCGCATTGAAAATTTCGGATTTAAGAGTTCGTCTTGTCACTTCGCTGCCCGAGCCGTGCTTACCGCAAACTTTATTCACGACACCAACTTATCCCTTCGCTTTATAGATCAATTCGAAATACCTCTTGAATTTTATTCACCACAAAAAGGGGTGATATTTTTTCTAAAATTAATCTAATAATTTGTACAATAAATATATTGAAAACAGTATGTTATATCTAATTAAATATGAAATGTGTGTCTCGCTCGCTTTATCTAAATGATAGAAAACATTATTTAAAGTTCCTTAGTGACGAGCATTGCAAGATGTTTAAAAATTAATTATTTTATTACAATGTTCGATTTAATTACAAAGTTGCTAAACTTCCGATAACGTTTCGACTTGGTTTAACTTGGTCTTTCTCAGTCAATATATAAAAATTAATAATGACATAATTAACGTTTACATCGAATAGTTTAGACGGTTATAATTGATGGTGTTGAAGCACGTTGGATTTTTACCTTTTTATGCTTCGTTAGATGCATCCAAAATTGAATTTATCATAGTTAAAGTTCGAAAGTTTAGCAACATTGTAATTAAATCTAACATTGTAATAAAATAATTAATTTTTAAACATCTTACAATGCTCGTCACAAAAGGACCTTAAATAATATCTAATTAAGTTTTATTAATATTATGTCTAATTAAAGTATAATCGTGTCATTGCTAAAAAATTGTAAGAATTCACGTAGACGACTACGACTTACGGTTCTTTGTTTAAACAGTTTTAAACACACAAACGGATATCCCGTTAACTTCTCGAAAACGAGGATCCAAAAGCTGCTGGTTCGCTGTTCGCCGGTCGTTACGATGTCTCCGGGAGCCCCGCTGGTTTTATCCGTCAAAATCTCACCTCGCGCGGGATTAACTGCCCCTCAACGAGCTACGGCGCCTTCTCCGGGATGCGCTTATCAAAGGAACTTTCGCGGCGATATTTTTGTCTGTCTTCGTACCTCTGAGAAAAAGTTTGCAAGGCGGGAATTAGCGGGGAACTTTATAGCCACGATCGTAAAGCACCAGTTCGCGGAGTTAAGCCGTGTACGCGCCCCGATCTTCGCTCGGCCTTTTATTTTTTCCCTCGCCCGCTCGCGCGATGTACTTCGTTCCTCTCTGATTTTCCACGTTCAATGGAACCTACTTAATTCAGTCGTCGTACGCCGTCGTAGAGCGTTAAAAGCAAATTTGCTGTATGACATAATATTGACTTAGCGTCCTGAGCAGCTTAAGATACCAAATTAATGAACCTCTGCAAATATGAAATTTAAAGTATCTCGATTGTGTGCGTACGTTCCAACTCGGAGCGTATCGTATCCGACACTCCACTTATTTTGAGATTCTCCTGTTCGCTATTGCGATTATCTGAAAAAAAAAGAGTAACAACGTTTAATATTGTATTAGAGTTACCGCTGAAAACGAGAAGACCAAATTGGTAAAGTTCGCAAATAAATCTTAAATACGGGCAATTACGATACAATCTCCTATCCGACCGCAATAGGACATTAATGGTATAAACAAACGTCCAAATCAAACGTGGAACTGACGCTGATCGAATTTAGCCGAAATAACTGACGTTAATTTTCTTGCCGCGCAACAAGGCGCATATTCCCACTGTGATTGCTCCATGCTAAATACGGTCGTCTAATTTTGAATTTCGCTTGCATCGGTGGATAAGGATCGAAGTGCCATGAAATTAGGATGGGCATCACGGGAGGGAAATATCAAGCGGTGGACGTGATCGATTTCTCTCTCCGGATGTCAATATCTCTCTTATAAGTCTTTCAGGGGGAGGAAAGGACGTCGTTCGTTATAGGACGATTACTCGGGGCCGAGGGCTACTCATGAATAGCCGAGGGCCGAGTGTACAAAAGCGCGCGAGAGGCACAGAGACGGCTGTATCCCCTCGTGCATATTGCAAGGGAAGCCTCAAAATTACTTTCGAGCTCGGTTGCTAGTTAATGCTCGCCTCTCTCTCTCTCTCTCTCTTTCTCTCTCTCTTCTTTCTCCTCGTGCACCGGGGCTTTAAATATTCCAATTGGCGAAGTTCGCGTCATCGGTCGGTCGGCCGGTCGACTGGCCGTTCACGCCGTGCCACGACAATAGGTGCATCGAGAAAACTAAATGAGCCGCGGCGTAATTCAGTCTTGAAGTTTTACTCGCCGTCACGAAATCGCGACGTCGCAGCGTCGCATCAGCATTGAGCCTCACGCGTTTAGCTTCTCTCTCTCGGAGGAGTTTAGCTTCACTCATCCTTTCCAAAGGTAAAGGACGAAACCCTTTCCGGCCGCATCCTTCTGTCAAAGGATGGCGGTGCCGTTGAAAGAGCCTGTAGCTAAGAGGCAAACGTTTCGCCGGGAATGATTTTATCTCGTTTTATTTCATCCCCCGCGAGAGTATCTTCCCGGTACTCGTCGTGTCCTTAACTTTGATAGTGTAAAATGCGTCATTTAGAACGAGTAATGAGGGAAGACCCATATTCGCCGGCGGGAATTTTTGTCCGGAAAAAGAGGAGAAGAAATGAGAATACGCGGAAAAACGTGGATGGGTACGTGCCGCGTGAGCGAATCCCTATTGACGTCGATCTTTTCAGGCACATCGAGCAACCGAAATCCAGAATAAGACGAGGACCTCGCGGGAATATGCGGCGGGAGGGTGGGCCATGCCCCGTGATGCGTGTGCGAGAAGCCACGTCAGTTATTTTAGTGTTCGCCGCGAGAAATCGATGTTAAGGACATTACATCGCCACCGCCTCCGTCGTCGTTGTCGACGTCGTCGTCGCCGCAATGTCGCCGTATAGCAGTCGGTTGAAAATCGATGAAAAACGAGAAAAAGGAAACGTGATCGACGAGAGAGAGAGAGAGAGAGAGAGAGAGAGAGAGAGAGAAAGAGGAGAGCGGCGTTTCGCGAGTCGAGAGAGTCGACGATCGATGAATATGGAACGGGAAGGGAAAAAAGAAAATCACCGCTCGCGGGCGGAAAAATAAGGACGCGCCAGAAAATGTTCGCGGGCGATTCGGTATCGCGTACATACGTACTACACGCGCCGCGAGGAAGCACGCGTAGTTTCTGCGAGTCCTTGTCATCGACATAGATTCAATTTGATGCTAATACTTGCAGATGATATACCACAAAGGTATCAGGCCACTGATGAAAGTTAAACAGCCGGTGCGCGGGAGTGAATGGCAAAGTGGTATTACAACAACTTTCCGTATGCTCCGGCCAAGTATGCGTACAAACGGCGAACAATTGCGTGTTTTATATATATATATATGTGTGTGTGTGTACAATACATATATACATATATCCTATACATATAAAATATATGTGCAACGATTTTCCCCGTCTCTTTTTGAACAATGAGCATTATTACGCAATTATTTGCTCACGGGGTACGACACGTTTTATTAAATCAAAATACCTCGCGGCGGTTTCATATTGTCGAATATAACATCAAGTCGCTGAGAATATAATTAGTGGCGGGATAAAATAGAATCATGCATAATTATGCGATGTAGCTAATACATTTTTACGTCGAGTTTTTCTATTTCAAATTGGTTCGACAGATTTTCAATCTTTTAATTTTATACGGGTCGCACGATTGGCTTTTTTCCGTTGGAAGGTAAAGCATTCTAAATTATTTTCTCATGTTATTGTTTATTTATAATAATTTCTAATTTATTTTAACTGATGGATATTATATTCAAAATAAGAATACAAACATGAGATGAAATTAATTGCGATTTTATTGATTTTTTGTTTGATATTAAACAAATTTGTGCCATCAGCGGGATATATCAGATCAAGTTTTTTATATCTTAATTAATAGATGTTAAGGAAAAAAAGTAAAATGACATTAATTGGATCTTATCACTCTTAAGCGCAATGAAAACAAATTTTTACCCTGTTGCTAGATAGCGAATTAATAAGCATTTCGAAAAAAAGACAGAGATGCTATTGAAATATCCATACAATTCCATTTCGTGACCATTAGCCGCCAAATGTCCATTATTCCTTCATAATACTATCATTAACCGTTATCTTGACAATCGTTAGTGATTCTAATGGCCTTAATACTGACTTGATTTTTCATAAAAGGAGAATACGCTTTTCATGCATTCAAGGATATATCTGGCGATCGCCTTGACCTTTCTTCTCTTTGATCTTTGCCCTATTTTTGTAACGATCATCCCTGAAGGACGCACTTCATCATGCGTCATCTGGCGACCACCGTCCTGGCGACATTTTACTGCTCTGTCGGGCTTCGTCATTTTATTTACTTATTTCTCTCTCTCTCTCTCTCTCTCTCTCTTCTCTTTAATCCTAGAAAATAGTTCAACGTGAAACGTGGACCGCTCCATTTGCATGGATTTCAATCTCAAAGATCGTGCATCTGCGAGAGGTATCCTTTGGATAGACGTCGTCGTTAGCCCTTTCTAGTTTGAATTAATCGCCTAGACCATGCAGTCCTCCAACAGGATTCTGGGATATAATTTCAATCTGTTATTTCTTAGTTGTTTATTTTCATTATTCAAGCGATAATATCTTCCAGGAACGTACGAATGTTCCTTTTTAACGTTGATGGTCTGGACGGCATCCAACAGATATCCTCGATGGAGAATTTTTACGCTTTAATGCAAATTCTCAATTTCGCGAATACCTGTTAATCCGGATGACTCAAGGAAGAAAAAAAGTGGAAGAGGCAAAGAGAGAGAGAAAATTTTATCTGTAGTCACAATTATTCCTGCTCCGAGGATATTCAGGTATAATGTCCGGACGCTTTGTGATGCAATTTGCGCGGGCGATTATGAAAGCCAGGTACATATATCGAAACGCGTACAAACTGCTTTCGGCGAAACAGTAAAGCGAGAACGAAGCTTTTTACTGCTTCGTTCATAGAAGGGAGTTTCCGCGAATGGCGCCGACGAAGTTGGAAAACTCGCCATACATACCGGTAACGCTAAGAAACTTTTAATGAAAATCGAGCAAGACTCTTTTCTATCCCGCGATCTTCCGTCCCGGGGAATGGATTCGAAAATGGTTTTTCGAAATTCTATCTATCCCGGATGTGCCGCGACACGGTGTGTATCGTATCTATACAAAGTAACGTGCGGAATAGCTTCGCCTCTTTTTATTTTCAACTTATTTTCAGCGCCTGTACAATTGGACCAGCGGAAAGAAACGAATTCATATTCCACAAAGAGATTGCCAACGAGATGAGGAATGTAATTCAAATATGTTATGTAATCAAAATATGAGTCAGGCATCCCAGTTATTTCTCTTACAACCGATCTTCAGATTTCAAAGCTACCCTAAATTGAAAAGAAACCTCTGGACGTTCGCGACAAACGTTCTTCCTCCCGAGACTTCAAAATTCTCCGTTCATTCTAAAAATATTGAAGAAAATCAAATTTTAATAATAAGTGAAATAAGACGATGTGAGAATTTTGAAATTTCATGGGGAAGAACACTTTGTCGTGAATGTCCAGAGGTTCCCTTTCAATTTAGGGTAGTTTTGAAATCCGGAGGTCGGTTGTAAGAGACATAACTAGGATGTCTGATTCACATTTGAATTACAATTAAATAAAAAAAAGGCTATTTATGGTCCGAGCATAATCTTGATTAAATCTAATAATATTATTTCTGCGTGAATTTTTATATACTTATGTCCAATAAACTACGCGTCGATTATTTGTCAGTCTTAAAATATAACTTTTAATTAGAGATGTATGAATTAATATTTTTTTTTTATGTCGAATTGAATTTTATTTTTTTTTAATCCAAATTAAATTGAATTGATACAATTTTTATCCAAATCGAAGCGTTGAAATATAATTTTTAATTAATAATATAATTATTGTTATATTAAATTGTAACACGTAAATAATAAAAAATATTTTAATGTGAAAAAATAATATAAATGCACCTATTAATATGAATGTACCTACTATTTTGCTTATTAAAAGGAAATATGATTGACGATATATTTGAATTATCTAGATTTAAAATATTTTAAGTTCAAATCATGATTATGTGAATTCCGTTTACGGAATGTGAACTAATCGAATCGAATCAAATTGGATGAGATTCAGTTTGATTCGAATAGCTCGCTTTCCTAATCGGAACAATAAATTCATATAATTAAAACTATATTCGATCCTGACTTCTTGATACTAGAGTAAGCTAGAGTAATATTAAGTTTACTGTAAAAAATTAAAATTGAATTAAAAAAATAAAATTTATTTTCGAGGTTCGAGGTATAATTACGGTGACCATATTTCTTTGAGAAAAATAAGGGACACCGTCACCTACTCTTCTTCCATAAACAAGTGCACGGTAACTTTATTATAATCATTAATATTTTTCCCTGAATATATATTTTATATGAAAAGAAGTAAAATTTTGTAAACTAAAACAATTATATATAAAAAACACATCTTTATTTAAACATTACATAAAATATACAAAGGTGATAAAGATTGAAATATAGAATATTTTATGGGACTTTTCAGAAATAAAGGACAAAGAGTGAGTTTTCAAGAAGAAATAAATCTAAAGGACAGAAACCTAAAATAAAAGACTGTCCTCTGTAATATAGGACGGAGGTCACTGTCGGTATAATTGTAAACTACGTGGATCTTTCAATGTTTCCTAAAAAGAAATTTGAATAGTCTCACTGAATGTGAACTGTGGAAAACGCGCGCGAAACACCTCTCTCTCTCTCTCTCTCGTACATCTTTCTCCGGTCCCGCGGCCGAGCTCTGGCTCGCGCACTCGTAAGAGTTCGATTAATAAAATCTCACGCCAGTTGAACGAGCGTCGTAACGACGTCGGCGCCAGCGGGCGCGACGGAGGTGCATCGACGATGACGCGAGAAGACGGGCCCGATCGCGCGCGCTTTGGCGCGAAAGAGAGAAGGAGAGACGGGGAGGAAGGCCGCGCGAGTGAGAAAAAGAGTGCGACGGCGAGCGGGCGAGCGGCGAGGGAGCGGGGGGGCGACGGGGGAAGGGCGGCGGACGGATTCGCGGGATCGGTGGCGTGAGCGATCCACGCATGCGCGCTGGCGCCTTCGAAACTCGGCGCGCGTTCCCTTGGCCGTGCACTGCGCGAGTCAGTGGTGCACGATCGGCCGCGCGGCACACATGTACGCGAGAGGGACGCGGATCGCGGAGTGAAAAGATAGAGCCGAGAGAGTTTAAACTAAAAGGCACACACGCCGAGTTGTAAGCGCGCGGACGCGCGCGCACACGCATACACAGACGAACACTCCACTTTGGGACTCCGCTCGGTTACTTTCTACCTTCCGTCTCTCTCTCTCTCTCTCTCTTCTTCTTCTTCTTCTTTCTCTCTCGCTCGCTCGCGCCGCGTGTTCCCGACTCTCCGAAGGACGGACCTTCCTCTCTTCAGCTCGGCGACCGACTCTCCGCACGGCGCGCAGACACACACGCAGGCACACAAGATTGTCAACGACGAAGAGCGGCTCGGAACATGAAAACACCTATGGAGAATCAGCTGTCCTGGCTCGCGCTGTTCATGACCGCCTTGTATTCCCGTGAGTATTCCTAGCCTCACAGCCTCTTTTCACCCCCCCCCCCCCCCCCGGCTCCCTTCTTCCGTCGCAGCCGCTCGTGACGCGCGACGACCGGCGACCGGCGTTTTCGTTCAGCTATATCGCTCGTTTTACTCGCGCGTATTGCGCATTTATTTTCTTTGATCTCGCCATCCCCGAGGATCCCTAGCTCGGTTCCCCCGCTGCTATTGCGGAAAATGCAATTAAGTCGAGCTGATCTACAGCACGATCCTCGAGGATCTTTTAATTGGACCAAGTCGGACTGGAGGGAACTGAATTTCTTGCACTTTCAGATCGCTCGCATCGAAATAAATGCCTTTCTTTTACGTAATGCTTTCCGAGCTCCGTTGAAATTTATTAATGGTGACTTTTTCGTGATTAATGAAGCATAAATAAAAAACAGTAAGATTAACGGACCTAAGTGTATATTAAAATTATATATGTGAACAATAAATGCATACGTTTCAGCTCAATTTTGAGTCATCTTCAGTGATGTAACATGTCACACGCTTTAAGAGATGATAGATGAGTCATTTAAATTCTCAAGTTAAAGTATCAGTAATAAAAACCGGTTAATTGAAGTAACATTTTCGAGATTAACGAAGTTCAAATAAACAATAAGATCAACGAACCTATATAGGTGCGTGTTAAAATTTATATATTTGAATAAATTCATACGTTTCAGCTCAATGTTGAGTCATCTTCAGTGATGTAAGATGTTACACGCTTTAAGAGGTGATAGTCATTTAAATTCTCAAGTAAAAGTATCAATAATAAAAACCGGTTAAATTATGGAAAATATATGAAGTAAAATTTTCGAGCTTCATTCTTCACTTCCGCAAAATCGCGCGCCTTCGAACGTCTCATTTTTCTTCCAATCGTTCTCCATTCGGACTTCCTTGACGTGTATTCAGTGTTTTATCCACGTGTTTCGCTGCTATAACAGTCAAGAAGAACAGACGGGGACGGATTCACATCCGACATGCGTGAAAGTGACGTTTAAAGGACGAGGGACTGTCTGTCTCCGCAAAAAAGCAATCGAGCATTATGCAATCCGCGCGTGGCATCGTATCGAAAAAAATCGCGAAATCATCAAACGTAAGGTGATTCGCGAGGGAAGAAGAAATATACCCGCGTACGATTTCACGTGCTCGAGTATTTCCGACGAAAACAAGGTATCGCGTTCGTCGCTAAATACGTCTAGTCTTCAATTCCCGCGTCAAGTCGCGTGTGGAAAATTTTCCTAGACTGTAAACCCAGTGCCAAAATTAGCTCACAATCGGATTAAAATTTTTATATTGGCCCAATATGTGATTATATATGTAAGAGAAATTGGTCCAAAATTAAAAGATATAATGTTGCCCCAATTAAATTTTAAAATGAGTCTCTAAAATCCGATTGGTACTCTTTTAAAGTCAATCAGTGAATATACACTGAATAAATTCAGTGCTATACTTATCACTGTAATCAGTGTACATTCGCTGATTGATAGTGAGTTTCACTGATTGACTTTAAGAGAGTAATGACCCTCTAATAAATTAAGAAAAGCAGTAATTTTTAAGTATATCAATACGTTATATAGGGCAAATCTTAATTAAATTGTCCTGATTAAATCTTAAATAGTAGTTTGACAAACCTTTATTTTGGATGGCTTAGTAATTTAAAACTGGCCTATACAGGGCCAGTATTAAATATGGACTGCCCGAATACATTTTCACACGGGGCGGATCCGTCGACTGGGATTTACCGCGTCGGTGGATGTTTATCGCTCTTCCGCACTTGGACCTCGTCCCTTTCGGGATAATAAGTGCCGCGCGCCCGGTCTCTTTCGCGAGACGTAGGTCAAGGACGCCGCTTCAAGTGCATAACGGTGGAGGATCGACGGCGCGTACTAGAGTAAAGCGGGACGCGTGTGCGCGCGCGCGCGTCTCGGCGACGTCGCGCCCTTAAAATTTCGGATGAGAACGTCGGAGACGAGAGGAACGCTATAAATGTGCCGAATTCCGCGCGGACCGAGTTCCCCGACGTCCGAACTTGAGCTGACGTCAGTTTCAGTCAACGTCAATGCGAAAAACATTGGCGGTGCCAAGTCTCGGTGAAATTAGAATTGGATAATTTGGGGGGGGGGGCGTGTTCTCTGCGACGTCGCGAGTAATTTCGAGCGGGATTGATGCCGACACGATCGTCCCCCGGATACTTCGATCTTTCGAACTTTTTCCACGATATTTTTAACGAGTCTGCAAATTGTACTTGAAATTAATCTCGCTTGGAAATTAACTTTTACCTTCGGGGTCGAGCGTGATCCTCCCGCCTCCAATCCTAGTTTCCGAAGCGAGGGACAAACGATCGGTTAAACTACGGTTAAAGTTAACGGTCGCCGGAGCGAGGAGCGATCGTAAAAAAGGCGGGAAATTTTCCTCGCGATGGAAAATGTTTCGCTAGGGCTCGATTCGGGCTCGTTTGAGGCGCCGCGCGAATTACCCCGTAATTGGCGCCCCGGCCGTAAAATCGGGGACGTCTAATTAGAGCGAAGATTGATACTAGCGTGCAAGCAAAAATTCTCAAAGTATCGACCAAGTTTTATCTAATTAGGTCGCAGACAAGTTCGAGCGCTTCCTCTTGCACCGTATCTTTGGCGGGCGACGCTCCGACGTTCCGAGATTATCGAAGGAGCTGGATATCCGTTTTAGAGCAAAGGAAGCTTTTCGACAATTAGTGCTCCAATTCCTGTCCCGTATTTTGCTCTCGCCCGAGTCGTTTATTTTGCTCGCGACGGCGATCGATTTTTGCCAACATACGTTAATCCATCGCGGTGTCGGTGTGCAACTAAAATTTGCCAATTGAAAAGAATTCGCGATGAAATGGTTTTGTATGAGTTGATCCCAAAGCTTGACAAAATATTAATTAGAATGAAAAAGTATTCAATTCCCCACCCCTCTACTTTCCTTGTGAATTTAATTTCAACGATGAAAAAACATAGAAAAATATATTAATCATTTATCGTAAAATGATATATAAAAATTATCTAGAATTCAGCTTTCAAAATGGCCAAATTGAAAATTTGATAAAAATATTTAAAAAAATGTCTCGTCTGAGCGAGATTTAATTTTCGCTCGACACGTGTCGGAATTCATGAGATTAAAATAAAGAGAGTGGCGCAGAGCGATTCAAATTTACTGTATTGATTAAGAAGCCTGGCATCCTTGAAATAAACGGCTGACACGTGCCTGGGGCGGGGGACCGGGACATATTCGCAATGTCCGAGAGAGCACGTCTGGAATTACCGGGGATCCGAATTTAAAGTTGCTCCCAGAGGCCGAGGCGTGCGAGAGACGGCGGATAGTACGTAACATCCACGAGAGTTTAAAATACGAAGCGCGATTAGTCTCGCGCAACGAGAATTTCTGCAAATTCTGTTTACAGCGTGTCTGACGTAGAGAGAAGAGAGAGAAACGAGAATCGCGCCGGCCTTGAATTCATTCAGGATATATATTCGTTCCGCGTATGTAACGCGCGTTCATCGCGGAAAAGCGAGTAAACAGAACGATCCGCAAGTACGTACGTCAGAAGGACGTACGTCGTTGCTTCCTCTTGTCTAATCGTGTCGCGTGCGAATTACGTATAGATTTGTAAATACTGATCGCGCCACCACGATGAATCTCGATCTCGGCAAACAGGCCATCTCGATTCATAAGTAACGGCATTAACATGACGCTACGCAACGCGTGACGTTTTCTTTTGAATAAATTCTCCGACGCATTTCCCGACGCGTCGTAATATTGGATTATATCATCGCTCGAGACGATAATATGCCCATCCGCGAGCGCTAGATAATTGACTTGTTTACTAAACTCTGCTAGATCCATCTTTTCATCCATATCAATTATTTCAGTTTAATTGTAAGTGTATAGCCGCGAGTAATTATAATGGACATGCAACGCCCCGAAAAAACTGCTAAAATTTGAAAAATAGTATACTGTCCCGAAAATCGTAAT
This sequence comes from Tetramorium parvispinum, assembly GCA_011638315.1. Taxonomy (NCBI): domain Eukaryota; kingdom Metazoa; phylum Arthropoda; class Insecta; order Hymenoptera; family Formicidae; genus Tetramorium; species Tetramorium parvispinum. The sequence continues at coordinate 21,329 of VBVR01001220.1, read as the reverse complement.
CCCGAATTGTGAGATATTTCCCATAAATGTATATATAGTGGTGGCAGAAACAAAGTTGTACGTACGTAACAGAAAAGGAAAATACTATTTCCGATAAAGACTAAGTGTCTTTACATAATTGTATAACGAAAGTATAACATTCGATAACATTTCTCAGTAAACGATAATGACATAAGAGTGCAATGTTAAATTAAAATTTATTATTTATTACAAATCTAAATTTATTATTTATTACGAACCTCAAATTATTATATATTACAAATCTAAATTTATTATTTATAAACCTGAATTCATCTGTTTCACCTTCAGTATTTGAAAATTGATAATTTACCTATTGCGTACCTATTATTTTTGCCATCATAATATAATTTCTTACATTTTAGGATTATAACTTTCGAGACACTATCTTAGTTTTCAATTTTCGGGATTTTGTATGTTTATTGCAATTATAATCGTAGACTTTCGCTGATAGAGCGCGACGAGTCGGCGCCCTTCAGGTCTTTTCCACATCCACGAAATTGGAACGTTCAATTAATTGCGAAGTACTTAACTGAGCGATAAAGCCGAAAGTCGTCGCGAAAGCGGCTGGTCGGTTCTCTAGATCGGTCCTTTCGAGACAGGACGGCCTCACTCGCTACCGAAATAGCGCTACGGCGGCGCTCGGCGAGCCACGTGGGTGACTCGCTCCGTTACATCGTACGAGATGACGTAGCGGCTGGCGATTGGCCGAGCGGATGGGCGTGAGTCTCGCCTTACCTTTACCGGCTCACGCACGCCGATCCCCGGCGTCACGCCATGGTTGCGCCACGCGAAAAGCATCCTCGGCCGATCAACCGCAGGCTTTTCCTTCGACGCGCGCGCGCGCGGGAGAGCGGAAAAAACCTTCGGAGACGACAGATGCGAGGAGGAAGAATAGAGGGAGAACAGCCGGTTTGCTCGCGCGCGCTCACGCACGCACGCCGCATTCCACGGAGTTTAGGTTGTTCCACGTAACTATACACGCGCGAGAATGAGGACTTGTTGCGTGGCCCGAGAGCAAGAGCGAGATATACGTGGGGAGGAGAGGAGAGAAGCGTTGCAGCAGCAGCTGCTGCTGCTGCTGCTGCTGCTGCTTCGTCGCTCCGCTCCGCTCTGCTCCGCGCGCGTTTCGTCATGTGACTGACTTTGATCCGCTGATATTTTCGAGGAGGTTTCTTTCGAGACTACCCTAATGTAGTTTCGTTCGCCCCGCGTCCCGTTTGCCTTCCCTCCCGCCTTAGGTGAGGCATGCAGCAGCAGCGGTTTATTTTCCCTTTACGTCACCGGCTATTTGTTCTGGAAATATGGTACAATGCGCAAAGTGACATTGCAATAATAAATAGCGTAAACGGAGCGATAACGCATGAGAGAAGAATGAGAAGGAGTAAAGACCGATGTAATAAACGTGTACAGCGGAGGAAATTAATTAAAGTTAGCGAAATCTTGTCCTTCATGTATACCAATGTCATATTAAATGCGGGGAAGGGGGGGGGAGGGAGTGCCAGAAGGCTGCGCGTAAAACAAACAGCCATTTCTCTCTTGCCGAGAGTCATCTTTCATTTATAGGAAAATAAAACTGAGATGAAATAACGAGTTGTACGCGCGGTGGATGCGCTCCGGGGCGCGGATATATTATTGTAATAGATAATTCCATTTCTTTGCCAAATGGAAATATTATTCTTCGCTTCGCGTCTAACTAGAAATTATAAGCCGTTCGCTTAGGCGGAACTTGAACGCGCTAATCTGCCGGTTTCTATTTTCCATCGCTCGCGTATCGTTTCTAGTATGTTCTTGACATGCGTGCTTCTAGACCTCACGCAGACATTCGCGAGAGATTCCGCAGATCTTAAAGCTACAGTTTTTCTACCACATAACGCATCGCATCGCGAATTGCAGTTCGTATGAGACTTTCAAAGAAATCAAGTGTCAACGCCTGTTCAAAAGTAGTCGAAGCTTAGTTAAAATTCATTAACGTTACCGCAGGAATCGTGTTGCGTGTGTCCAAACCGGTATCGTTACTCGGTGAGAGAGACGCTCAAATGTTTACAGATGTTGTCTCATAAAAACGAACGTCGCGCAGTGTCATTCGGAATGAAATTTATCAGCGCTGATTGGCGCTGATATTCGATAATACAAACATATCGCTGGTAAATGTCAATTAACTTAAAATGCGAAGATGAGTTAACTTCGATATTAAACACGACGTTAATTGGTCGCTAAATACTTGTGAACTGTCTTGTCTGGAATACCGACTGAAAGGCTGTGAGTTGCAGTGACAGTTTCAATTTATCAACTCTGGATTAGCGATTTGCGCGCTCCGGCTCTCCGTAGAATTTCCCCCAAAAAGAAGATTCCCCTTCGGCTAATAGGAATTAACGTTGAAGCAATCACTTCCCATCCACGATATGTGGGGCGATTTCAGCGTGTTTTACATAGAGAGAGCGAGCGAGAGAAAGAGAGAGAGAGAGAGAGAGAGAGAGAGAAAACTAGCAGTTATTGCAATGCCAGAGCAATTTTCTATTTTTTATCTCGGACATTTAACTCTGAAATAAACGAGCGACTATACCACAACGGCTTAATATAACACACCGATTAGATTAACACACCTCGCAGACATCGCATAATATGATCCAGGATCCGCGTAATCGTAGTATCATCCTTTAATGCGTGGTATCATTCTCCTATGTATTTTTGACCCATTAATCACGACACGGAATATACGATATCGAAAATATTATCCATTACGCGCGACAAGATAGAGACATAATAATTATCTGGGATTACTTTATTAGTTAATTAAACGCGACATTGAGAGATATATATTTGCGTTGATATTCCGAAGATAATTTTACCACTGCCACGCTACGCGACAGCGCGCCCTTGTTTGAAATGCGTCCTTTCTCTCGCGCGTCGGATTAAAAGCGAAACTATTTTTACGCGCAATCAGCTTATTGCGAGTTATTCATTACGTCGGCGGCCATTCCGCTCGTAGGTCAGTCACGCAACGAGGATAGCACGCGAATGAGGAGCCATCGCGCAGGGTCATCGTCATCGTCATCTGTTCGTCTCGCCCGTCTATCCCGTCCGTCTCGCACGCGCGAGCGCGGAAAAAATCGCCGGGTAGTGATTAAAGGCCGGAAACAGACGCTGTTTTCGCGTAATCACTAAAGCGTAATGTTCGGCAGAGATAAGATAACGCTTTTAGCATTGACGCAAATGAACCGTCGGTCAATTATTCAACGATTTCGTACGCCGTTGCCCTCCTCGTCCAGCGCGGAAGAATCCACGCGACCTTCTTATCGCCGTCTCGTCGTTTAGTCTATTTCAGCCGTCCGCCAGATAACGCAGAGAGATTTCATTAACCTAATACGCCCCGCGATCTCGACGTCTATTCTTAGCGTCAATCATTCCGAAATTTCATCCCACGGCGATCGTTCCCGCAAAACGATGGGCACAATGGCATTTGCCCGCCCACTATCATGGTTATGGACAATGGACCACGGCTACTTGTAACCGATACATGTTGCCCGGATAGTTTCCATTGTCGTTAGAATTCTGAAGCAGTCCGCTTTAGCTTTGTTAGAATTAGGAGCTTCGGACTGTGCCATTCGAAGATGATATCGCGTGTCATCCCGCAGATAAAGACGCACGATGGCGATTTTCATTTATATTTCATTTATATCACGCAAACGCTTTAGCGTGGAATTCATTTCTAGACACAATGTGTTTGTAATCAAAAGAGATTTCTAACCAATAATCGTCGATTTATCTTTGAATAATCTTTCGATCGATGGCGTGATTGTGAGTAATATATAAAAGATGAGATATAATGTGAGATAAAGATGAAAAAATAGTGATTATGATTAATGCCTGCATTATGACATGGAATGTTATCAATGTCAAGGAGAAGATAGGTACACAGTGACGCGGGATATCTTTGTTTAATCTTGCAGTGACGTGACTTGACAGGCCAATGGTGCCATCCACGTGATTCCACGTTTTTGGTTTGCAAATCTCCATGCAAATGTATGCATAGGTATATATAAACAGTCCGCATCACAATTAACGCATTACTTTTTTTCTGTAGTTTCGAAAAGAAGCTCGAGCCGATAAGTACTACAACATTCTATTGTACTGTAGAAAAATGTTAAGACAAAAGTTTTAGCTTTACTACTTTAAGGATTAAAAATAAACTTTTATGGAAGTTTATAATTTTTAAGATCTTTTTTTTTAGAGTTACCACGTTTCCTATCTTTCTCCTGAATGGAAATTAATTTCGCGAGGATTTCAGAGTGATAAGCTTTTTAGTTGGTCAACTTTTTTTTTAATTTAGGAAAATACGTCAATACCAGTTCAATCGCGTGATGCCTTATCGTGTCGATTTGACATTTGCGTGAGTGCGTGAGCGTACGAGCAAGCGAGCGGCACACACGTTGTATTCGCACGCGCGTTTACCAGTCATGGCAAGGCCAACCTACGGGTTGGCTCGCGATTGGTTGTGCCGGCATCGTACGATGGTCCCATCTCCCATCTCGCCTCGTTATAAATACGAGCCCTAACCAACCTCTTCCTGCTGCAGCTGCGTGCATGCGTGTATGCCTGCGTACGGGCATTATGATGGGCCACGTTGCACGCTGCTTACGCACGTCGACCGCGATATTGATTGAGACGTACGACGGATCGATTTTATAATCGATACAGCAAATTTCTGCCCGAATTTTTGCCTCGCGGAAGAAAATGGGGCAAACATGTTGCTGAAACGTCATAAATGTGTGATATCCTTTCTTAAAACTACTGACGTAAAATCGGTTGTTTATTACTTGAAATTTAATCAGCTGAACAAAATCGCGGAGTTCCCGAAGGGGTTCTGTGATACAACGTAACGTAAAACGGTAACAGGATCCGCTATAATATCGTAACGACTTCCATGCGACTAATTACACGACACAAATCGAATTAAAGAGAAGTACATAGTTGCGGAGAATGTGTGTTAAAAACGTTAATTACCGAATTAATTACGATTGCAATTATCGTGGAACACGAGTCGATTACTAATCGAAGCCGTTATTAGACGCGATTAAAATTGGAATTGCCACGATTCGTATAATTTTGAATAATAAATCGGACTCACCCCGGAGATTCATCCTGGAGAGAATTACTGGGGGGTGCGGAATAGAATTACATACAAAATTCTTCTGTCCTCTCGTAAGCCGGTACTTTTCTCAGAGTGATATCTTAGCCGAGAGCGGGGGAGAAATCAAGTGGAAGAGCTAGAGAACAAAATGCGATTGGAGATAGGAAAATGGGTTACGATGTATATATGTACAGACAGAGATGACCATTTCAGAAAAGGATATTTATTCGTTTATTCGTTTATTCATTGCTAGGACAAATATTAACAAACTACAATAATTATTGCAGTTACCGTAGGTCGTTTTTATTGTTATTATTTAGATTAAAAAATGATGCGTTTTTATATAACGATTTATTACTCTCGTATGTACCTCAGGAAAAAGAATTATGATTATATTATCGAGAGATATATTTCAAGAAAATGTCATCAAGCTATCGTTGTTATATTCCAATTGACGACTACATAAATCGTTCGGACAAATCGCGTTGGAACGGAGCTATTTGTTTAATCATCGAAGGACAGATTTATCACGGGCAGACGATGTCCGTCGTCCCATTGTTGCATTCGGTTTACAAAACAATTGCGCCGCTATATAGGATAGGCCGCGGCCAGTTTCGCGGATGGCCCGCCGAATCGTTCGGTCGTTATCGCGGTAGTCGGTCCGCGACGAGCTCTCCAATAATTTCGATAGTTTGTAATTAAATTTAATGACGTCGGTCGTCGGGGGCGCCGCACGAGGGATTTAGTCGCGTAGTTTGTCGCACGCATCGTCAAATCGATGCGTAATGATATATACATACATGGCTGTTGATGCGCGATGTATAACCCTCTTTCCTCCCGTAGGACTCGCGCTTTGTCCTAGGGAAATGCAGTTCTCCCGTCTGGCGAGAGTTTACTCGGTAAAGAAACTCGTGCAGTTTGTGCGCGAAACAATAAATAAATATATAAATCTTCAGCCGGGACGGATTGTCCCGTTAGACTTGGAGGGATTGAAAGAAACCTCGCGTGTTTCTTTCAATTCCTTCGAGTTCTAACGGGACAATTCGTCCCAGTTGAAGATTTATATATTTATTTATTGTTTATTCGGCAAATATTTTACAAGCGTCACGAGTTAACATTGTACTTCAGGTATCCGAACTCGTGTCAGTATTGTTGCTCGCTGAATTTAACGAATAAATTTTTTAATTGAGTCAACTTTTCTTACAATCTTTTTTCTTCTCGAGTTGTTGTCTTGTTTACGATAAATTTGAATAAAGGAACATGCGAATATTCTTCTCTTCCAGCAGGACGAGGATCGTATTTATCAGCGTATGTTTTAGTAATCTCATGTCTTGGTAACGATGTAGCATCAGCAGCAACTACAAACATTAATTTGCAATGTTTATCTGAATGTATGTCATGTTTACAAATACGATGTATAGATTGCAAAGATTATTCGATATCGCGTTACGCGAACGAGTAATCCATTTTGAGATGTTGAAAGCGGTGATTTCTAAAAGCGTAGTCGATTCAGCAGTTGTAAAGTAACTGCGTGGAAAAGTTGGTTACAAGTTTTATAAGATCCCTCTTGTACGGTAGTCAGTCTAAATTACTAATTCGTATACTCTCATTTTCCGACGGTACACCGATATCGCCTCGTTTTCTATTTCATCTCGTCAATGTCTGAAATTAAATAAGGCCTCTTGCATAAAACATTTTAATATTTTGAATAATCTGCAAGACATTTCAACAAAGCGGAAGTTTGAACATTTCCATTTCGGGCTTTAAATATAACAGTCATTTGTTTTGCTTTTTCATCATGACGGTGAGATGTAACGTTACTTTCCATTAGCGGCGCGTATACAGAAACTCTATATTAGAGCAAACACACATAGGATGGGTGATGGCAGGGCGGAGGGGAAGAAAAGTTGCAGGTGTTATACAGAGAGACGAAGAGCAGCAGTCCCACTGCCAGTTCTCTTTTATTACCTGGAAAGTGGCACTTCCGGGTAATCGGTTTCGAGCGGAAGTTATAAGTTCGTTTGGCGGTATCGAGAGAAAAGTCGATCTTGACCCCGTTCCCACTTCACTCTTCCCTTACAATAGCTTGTTTATTACGAAGCAAGTGTAAAGCTCTCTCGAAAGTACTTAATAATTTCGCGGAGAATGTCTCGAGATTCGCATCCTCCCCTTTAAAAGCCGGATGTACGGGGTTCCTTTACTCTGCTCCTAAAGTGTTTATACAGGATGTCTCGGCATCTCCTTTAATTTAGTGACAGATTCTTTGAGGAATTTAGAGCTGACCTTTTTCTTAATTAAAATTTCAAGGCACCGACATGTATAAACATAATTTCCGACAAGTAACATCCCAGAGTACGATTAAAAGAACAGAAATCATTTCCTTGTATAGATTCACTTTTTAAGCTTTTCAAACTTTTTTCCAATTCGAGATTTATTTACTAAGAGACGTTTAACGTTGGATGTTGAAAAGTTGTGACGTTAACTCTTCTTGAAATTTTTGTTTGCAAGATAAATCGACTTTAAATTTACAAAACTATTATCTTCTATATCAAAATTAAAGCGAGCCTTCCTTAGGCACCAGAGCAAATGTACGTGTATATAACATTTTGCGAGCTGTGCATATGGTTGGTAATTGGTAATGAATTCCCAAAAGTTGAAATGAAAAGCAGGACGAAAGCGCGGCTAAGCTGGCAAACGATGCACCCCCATTAAATCCAAATCAACTTCCTAATATGAACGAATGGTTTTTCACCAACGGCACATGACGGCGTGATAATATTGCGCGCCATTCGTCATCATTAGCCCGGACGGCGAATGCATTTCCTGTGTTTTTTATCCTGCATCCCGAATTCGCGTGTGACCACCGATACTCACACACGCGAGCGGCGCGGCTGCATCTTACATGTATATGCTGCCGCCGCCGCTGCTGCCGCCGCCGTAATTTCATTTTCAAAATTCAGACACAAAAGGTTTTAACAAGTTGCCGCGGAGTCATTATAACGGATGATAGACAGGCAAGAGATGAAAGATTGAGAAAACGGGCGGATATAGAGATCCGAGTAAACGGTTGAAAAATATGGGCACTTGTGGTTTTACCGAATTAAATCTTGAGAAAATATATAATGTTTCTGAGGTCCCTCTTATTTTTTCTTTTTTTTTTTAATCAACAGAATTTTTTTTTTTAAAGATTGTAATGCTCAGTAAAGATTTATCAGACAACAGACCGACGAGATTATTTTCCAACGTGATATAATAAAATCTTAAGGCCAACGTTTCTCTACTCGCTGGACAAACGCGTACGCGATATCTCGCGATACGACAATTCCATCGAAATGAGAGAATATTGGGGATCCGTTCGAGTATGAAGTTCTAGGTGCAATCTGCATTGTTTCCACGTCAATTAAACTTGTTTGATATTTCCGCTGCAATCACGCCGCAACAGCAACATCGATTCCGCGTGCTCGTCGCGCGCTTAATCGAATTCGAGAAACAGCGCTGCTCTTTGCGATTCCCTTACTAATAACATTGTTATCGATGGGGCCGAAGTATCGGGTCCCTGTTGCCTCTTACGTTTCGCGGATCGACCACGTCTCTCTATCTCTGTCTCTCTTTTTTCTCTCTCTCTCTCTCTCTCTCTGTGTTAGCTAACCCGATTATCGCGTTTCTGTTTCAGTGCTCGCTAGCTGCCGAGGTGAAGAGTGCGGACACGAAGAGCTGGTGAGGTGCGCCAGGCCCCTCGAGAGAATCAGTAACAGCGACCTGAGCTTCGTCACGAAAAAGGAGGATATCAACAAACTATGCCCGTGAGTTTTCTTCTCTCTCTATACCCGCACGGGCGATCTCTTTAAGCGGAAAACGTCCGTTGTTATTCGCCGTCTTTACATGTTCCATGAGGAGAAGACGTCGGTACGGGTTACACTGACGTTCTGTTTCGTGGAGAATTCCGTGACGGTCTTCTCTTCTGCCTCGCTTTCCTCTTCTGCACTTTCTTCTCGCGCTACGGGGAAATTTTTCGCCACGAGAAAAATGCTTGGTCGTTTCTCTCTCTCGTCGCACTTCGTATCAATTTCAAGAACGTGCCGGGACGCGCCGCACTGTCGCGGAACTCTCTGCGGGGCTTAATCGCGCTAATTGTGACGTCGGGGGAGAAAAAGATAAGGAGATATAATAAGAAAGTGTTTACCGTATTTGGCGATTTCATAATCGTTAACAAAATTTCTCCCTCATTTTTCTATTGTCATATTTAAAATTAAAATTCTCACATCGACTCCGGTCTGATTAGCGCTTTGGACAAAGTATTATCGTTGAAAAGTCGCTCGGTGGAAACTCCAGAGACATACCTACCGAGGAGACGAGTCATCGATTTCTCGCAAAATTGGAAATTGATCCGAGAATAATATATCCGACATTCGTTTGGCCTTAGTCTATTATATCCGTCCGAAATTCGCGATCGTATCGAGGTTTCTGCTCCGGCTTATCACTACGAACGATGCTCGATCGTTCGAATCTCTCTCTCGCGCCGCGTCGAGTCGGCGCGGTACGTATGTAATTGAGTGGATGATTGCATGCAAGCTGCCGGATATTTCGCGCGATATTTCCAGTCCCAGAGTATTCGACGAAGAATCTTATTACGGTTGCAATTTAGCCGTGCCGACGGTAGCGCCGGGCCGAGAGAAAATTCGGCTCATTTCATGGAACTTTAAATTTCATTCAGGCCCGCTTCCCGGCTGTATGCTCCCGTGCGTGCCCGACAGGTCGTAGCTGATATGACAAATTATTAATCACGATACTCCGCATCGTGCACGCGGCGTTTCTTCCGCAGTCATGGCGAAGCTCCCCGGCGCTATCGAAATTGCACTATCACGTTGCGCAGTATCGCACTAGACTACTATTTTTATGTTTGTTCTTTGACAAGCGACATACGATATTATACAACTCACGCGTTGCACAATCAATTTTCAGATAAGAAAGATACACGCACGTTATGTGCAAACATATCTCTATTACCTCGTGTGTCGAAAGAGTCGGAAAATTTTTACATATTGCGCAAATATCGATTTGCACTCAGTGTTTCAATGCGGCTTCCGAGACGCAGCGTGATATTGGTCCTATTTATGGTTGCGTTTGTGCTGAGCTATTCAGCTGGAAACTTCTTGAGAAGTAATAATACGGTTCAATAGATGGATCTTGAAAGTCAATTTGATATTCGTGACATCATATTTATAATCGCGATTCAACTGAGAAGGCTTTGTCTTGAGACACGGATCGAGTTCTATTTCTCACTTGTTCTATTGATTCTCGGGAAAGAATCGTACATCTTTGAATCTCTCGTGTCATTCAATTAAATTAGGAAAGACTGCACATTATTCAACCTGGAAGCGGATTTAAAAAGAGATTTAAAATTAGAACATTTTGCATGTTAAAAGTAATAATGCTATTCTCGCAAATATTTTTATCGATTATTATTTTATTTGATAAATTATTTTTTGTCCGATAAGGAAGTATATCGTAAACAAATTTTTAAAAACAGAAAAGCTCTGACAATTAATTTATTATTTCATCTTTTATAAAAACTCATAATTATAAATAAAATATAATTTTAATGCATTTTTGAAGTTGGCCGCGAGAATTTTTTAAATTAATCTTTAAGTTAGATATTAATATTTTATTTAAAGTTAAATAAAATTTATAGATAATAAAGAAAACAAAGATAATAATTTTTTGTATTCACTGGTTAAAACTGTAACTTCCTTTTCTATAATGATCCGCTAGTCATCAATTCAACCAAGTGACTAACATTTCGTTAACGTAATCTAATAAAATTATTTATCCCGGTTCGATAGCATTAATTTTACGATTATGCTTTGGGCTAACATCTTTGGTATATTCGCGATTCTACGTATAGTTTTTACTTATATGTATATTGATAAGTTTTTTTTATTAATTTCAAAACAGCGAATGCTTAAATAACGAGACATTTCTTGTTTCTGTTACAGAGATCTGGAGGCAGGTATGAAGTGCATCAAAAGATACACGATAAATTGCATGAAGGAACCGCAACGGGAGCATTTCAACTCTCTCTACGCCGGTACCAACATGGCCATCATGGAGCTTTGCCAAGACGGCCCGTACCAGGACGGTAAGTGCTCTTGCCCAAATCATCGAACCGATTACACATTTGCATCTTCAATCATAATTGCTAGTTGAGAATGTATTGTATATATAAATATATATATATATATATGTATGTGTGTTTGTGTGTGTGTGTGTTGTGTGTGTGTGTGTGTGTGTGTGTAAAAGAAAGAAATTATTTTAAGCATTAGGAAATTGATTCGCGCTATTAAGTGAATAAGAGATTATAGAAAATAGGAATCTTTTTCTTTAGCTATGCGTATTTTTTTATGCATTTAAAATACTATAAGTATATAATATAAACATTTTAAATGAAGCAAGAACGAATCCGAAATTAAAGAGAAAGACAATAGGTATAGATTGAAACACCAATAGGTAGAGACATCGATAAGTAGATACTCGTAATCTCACGGAAAAGCTAGGAAGCTGCCTTTTCTGTTAAAGGTATTAGAGGATATTTTGTAATTTGAGATTTGATTATTTCGAGGACAAAGGTTGAAAACATTCCGCGCTCTGTAAATCCATGTAGATCTTACTCTCGAAGAGAGAAATAACGACGTGCAAAGTCATCCGCCAGTCGACAAAGCCAGTAGTCCGTTTGCCAATTGGGCAAGCGGCAGGCATCAATGCAATTCCAAACTGTCGGTCTCCAGTCAGAGATAGCACTAGACTCAATAATGCATCCGGCACTCTCGAGATTACGGGAATATCACGTAGATTGTCCGTGGGTCGATCGAGCCGGCATGACTCTTCATAATGTACTCTCCGTTGGAGAGAGGCACTGTAACATAATGAATCGTTAGCAAGGAGAGTAATATCGATTCCTCATGCCGTGTACCAGTCGCGTAATGTACGGCTCGTCTATCGTAAACAAGAACCGGGAAAGCGACCTTCATATTCAAAACTATAATCTCAAAACACGAGACTAGTGCGTCAGTCAATGGTCTATGTATACTCTTGTAATTATAGACTCGTGAATAGCTCGAGTTGTTTTTCTAGGAATAAAATTGGGCATGAGAGACGATTTCAATTTAATCTTGACCAACTTTGATTTTTATTTGCGAAACAATTTAATTATTTATTTTTTTAAAACAGACCGCGTGATGATTTTGTCGATTTTAATTATTTTATTGTTATAAATTGAAATTCGCTTCTGTTCTAGAGAATTAATACATACGTATACGTATATGTATATATATATATATTCTTTGTTTTTACTAATATTAAATTATACATATATGTACATTTCCCGGCTTGTCAAGTCTGCTTGATTAATTTTGAAATTTTATTATCAACAACTATGTATCTACGAATACACAATCGCTCAATAGTGGGAATGCAATTTTCTGTTTGCAGAATTCTTGAAACACGCGCCGTGCATGCAAAAATCCAAAGCCGAATACGAGATGTGTTACAAATCGTATCAGAAGACGACTCAAGAACTGACGGCCAACGGCTCATTAGGACCACAAAACCTCAAGTCCCTTTGCTGGTAAGTTGAGAAAAACTTTTCTTAAGATATGCGTATAAAAACGATTCATTTACATAAATGTAGAACAAAAATAATTGTTGTGATATTAATTATTTCAATAATAATATAATTCAGAAATCATCGAGACACTTAGCGAAAAGACATTTTACGTACGATATTATGGTATCATTTTTCTTTGGAATAATTGATTCTATTCTAAATGGAATGATTAATGTTGTGTTACAAAATTTATATCGTATCAAATCATCTTCATATATGCACGCTTGACCGGAATTTCTACATCTTTGCAAATAGGATGTAACTCATGGTCCATTTGCTTATCCGAGAAAGTTTGTTAGTTTGGCAACGCGGAGGTAAACCTTAGAACTCAAAGCGCGAGTCAATTTGACCTATCCACTTTTCAAAATGTAGACCTTCGACTGTTTTATCAAAATGCATCTTATTAACTTTTCCATGTTCCATTCAGAATAAAATGGAGTAATATAACATTTGTTTCACATGAAAAGAAAGAAAGACGCGTTGTGCAATTTATTTAAGCAAATGCAATAGATAAATGTACTTAGAAAAGAAATAACTGAGTAATAAAATAATTTGCTTAATAATAAATTAGTAATTTATTTGTGATAATTGTATTAAATCATATTTAAATCATGTTTTATTAAAAATTTACTAATATAATTTTTTTTTAAAGATTCGATTGTAATTACTACTTAACATTTAACGAAAATTGAATTAAAATTAATATAAGAAAACATGAAATATATTTAACGTTAAAGTCTTAATATTAATGTATGCGTCGCATCTTCGTGTTCTGAGCGCATCTCCCGGGGATTGATCAGCCTTTTTCGCTAGGTCGATATTAAATCTAAGGAAAAATCGAATTAAGATTATGACGTGAAAGATCGTCGGAGCGAAGCAAAGTACGAAACACGAACAAATAAGTTTAAGCAATACTCAAAATTCCGGCGTTTCGCATTAGCGCAAAGACGTAAAATCCCTCGACTGCGATAATTTAACACTTAAGAGCTCGCCGGCGAAACAACTGCATTAATAACGACGGGCGTTGCTCAAAGGACTCGCGCAAAAAGAGTGTAATCAGTCCTTTAGGTCGGAAGTTTCACGCTGATGCCTGTACAGACACACAGGGGTGTAATGTCATTAGCGTATCTCTACCACGGTCTACTGCAGCTTTTGAACTTGCGCATCCCTCGCGAAAGGGGAACATAAGTAGTATGATGCTGACCCGAAACTGGATAACAGGTCCGCAAAAACGCATTCCTCGCATCATTTTGTTTCTCTGCGGTGAACCAATTAAACCATCGCGGCCGCTCTCCTCCGGAGCGAGAAAAAGGTTTTACTCCACAAAAGAGGGGTGAATCGCGAAAAAATGAATGGAAATTTATTCTGTGCGAAGTTACGAATTTCATTCAGTTTTAAAACAATATTTTAGAAAAGACAACAGAAAAATGGTATACTACCTAGCTTCGAAAATTTTATGAATCGTGTAGAGTTAACGATTTCTGCGCGGAGCTCTCCAATTGTAACTCGATCTGTTGCATTCGCTGGTGTTTTACAATAATAAGCCTCATTCATTCACTTATTTCATTTCATTTGGGCATTTAAAAAGGAACTTTGAACAGAGTCTGGGGTATTGTTTGTGCAGCGCCTTCCAGGAGTACTTGGAATGCTCTCATCATACGGTGCGCCGTCAGTGTGGCGATGATACAGCGCGATTCGCCAAGGAGTTCCTCGACAGAATGTCAAGCTCGCTGTTAAAGGTGAGTATTATATGTTTTATTTAATTAGTATTATATTTCATCAGTATTGGGAACATATACGAAGACTCGCATTAATTGCTCCGTTAATAATTGATTGCTGTCGCATGTATTACAACGTATTCGGAAACATTTTGATTTATACAACGATCACTTGATTATTTGTTTTGACGATATTTGATATCAATTTTTATATTTTTTTACAAATTTGGAATTTATTTCTTATTCTGGATAAAATTTTATGGTAAGTTATTATATTTCAATTTGTTAATCTTTGATACTTGATCTTTTGATAATTTAATGACTTATGAAAATATTTTGATGGATCAAAAATGTAAGTTATTCCCTCGTATAATATTTAAAAAGTATATATACACACGTATAATTGAATTATATTGTAAGTCGTAATTTTGATGGTTTAATTTAAAATAAGTTTTACATATATATTTTTTTTTCTTCGTTAATTTTTATTGGCATTATTACGTAATTATAAATGATTTTCTTATTATTTATATTCCTATAATATGTTTCTACAAGAATATCGTTATATTCAATTCAACCTAAAAAGGTTTAAAAAAGTTTAAAAAAATAAATAATTTGTTAAGTACCTATTATTTGTGCTATTCTGTCAAACTTCGGAAATAAATCAAATACGGAGCTGAATAAAATAAAAACGGAAAGCGAATGACCATCTTAACTAATAATTATATTAAGAATATAATCATTTTACGAATATGAAAAATAAGATTGATAACCGGGCCAATTAAAGAAAAGGCGAATTGTTTGTCTTGTTTGTTACAGGCGCATTGTAGCAACTACACGGACTGCGGCGTAAACAGCGGTACCTCAACGCTAAATCTTTCTGCCATTATGCCAATGACGCTTATTCTCCTTATGAGGTACTTCACGTAATTGGTCTCAACCAAGATTATTTTTTATCTTCGAAAGATAGAAAATGGAGAAATGAAAGAGGGAGAGATGTACGGAGAAAGGGAGTCGAGGAAGAAGAATGGAAAGATGAGAAGGGCGCTCCTAGAGCACGGGGAACTGGAGGTAGCCCATTCGGCTTTTATCGTGCTTTGCTTCAGAGAGAATATATTCCTTATTTTCGAAGAGTTCTCGGGAAAAGGCTGAAGAAGAGGCCGAAGCGATCAAAGGAGAAAAAAAAGGAAAACATAACATCGAGATAAAAGGGGATATCGAAGGGCGGAAGAAGACAAGACATATACAGGGAGGAGCAGGAGGAGGAGGAGGAAAAGAAGCAGCAGCAGCGTTTCTTTCTCCGAAGAGAATATATTTTTCATTTGCAAGATGATGCAAGAGATCGCAATAATCACGATTATTACGGAAGCAAGTAACAACGAGAGATCAGTATTAAGAGCCGAAGGGATATGAAGGGGTAAAGAAGGATACTTGAGAAATATGTTACGAAAGAACGGAAGAAAGAGAAAGCGGGTTCGCAGAAGAAGATTTCCAGGACGGCTCTCTTCCACGCGCGTCACGGAGATATTGCGAATCGAACGATAAAGTCGATCGTGACACGATATACGTGGAGAGTCTCTTCAGTCGATCGTTGAACGCGATCCGCTAGTCCGTATCGATACCGCCACGCAAGACTGATTCGATTTTTACGCGGTTTTGTCGCGAGATGAGAATGAAAAACAAATACTCCTTATTAACCGGCGAGGTCCTTCGCAGGCTATTCTTTGGAATGGTCGCGCATGTGCTGTTCCGACACTGAGGTACGCGAGGTAGGATCTGATCCTCGGGAACACGTGGCGTCAAGTGAAACACTTTGGATGAAGTCGGGGAAAAAAGACGACAAAGGTAAGACATTTATAGCGAGAGGGAAGGGAGGGCACAAGCGTGTCTTTTCCCGGCACGTTTTCGTCTCGATTTCGAAAAAGGGCGCTCGTGCGGAACGAACGTACTATCGTCGCTCTAAAATCAATTTCATCGAATAATCGCGATCTACCGATTCGCAAGAACAGCGATCGAGAGAAGGAAGCTTGGCGAGAAGAGTCTAAGTAGAGCAAAGAATTTCTGCTCGATCAGAAAACGCTGGATAAAATCACAGTACGTTCCTTCGCGCGGACGCGAGAGAAAGAGAGCGTGTTTCGTTAGAAAATGCGATCGCCACGTCGATTTGACAAGCACGTATCGCCTCGCCGAAAGTTAAAGACACATTAAAATTGACACGTTATCGTAGCGACTCATCCAAAATAAAAGATTTCGAGAGAGAGGATCGGGGTAACTAACTCGCCCTCGGAATATATAGCGAGCCGATAGGTAACGAAGCTTCGAACTAGGTATGTCAAATTAATTTTCCCTCCACGGATTATACGAGCACTCACTGCCGCACTATATCAGGGGCCACGTACTTTCAATATTTGCGAAATGAGCGAGATCTGAAAGTTTGAAGAGCTCTTTTTAATTCTGTTGTCATAATTTGGCTTTTAAAAAAAGTTTTAAAATTTTTTCTCAGAATGCATAAAATCACGGGAAATTTTGCGCAATTGAAAATAACCGAGATAATTAGGATCGAGAGAGTAGAAGGGATCACCCGTTGATAAAAATCTCGTTTAATATCGTAAATGATAATCGTACGATATAACATTTGCGAAATGCTGTTCATACAAATGAAACAAATGGAACTCGAGGTGCTTGTAAGGCCACGCTGTGGGCCGTTTGCGGTACATTTGACATGCTTGTTCGAGAATCACATGCCGGTTTGTACAAATTCAACGTGTCACACGAAATCCTAGCTAAAACCGGATATGGATGGGTCTATATTTTTCTGAGATCTGATGTAGTGTTGTACGTGTTACCTATAAAGATACACGCGCACGATCGCGACTGTACTCGCTGCACAAATAATAGTATTAGCACTTGCATTGTCGTGTCTTAATTATTAAGTAGATGGAAAAAACTGACTGTGTGTGTGTGTGTATGTATGTGTTGCGCGTATGTGTGTAAAAAATAGACGCTGAAAAGTATGCGTGGCCATATTTTCACGTCGAATCGATTTTTGGTGTCTGTCGTTAAGACGTTACGCCGTCATTGAATTTGTATGTTGCATTATGTGTTTAGATAAATTTTATTGAAATAAAGTTTATTTATGTGTTAGAAATTTCGTGGGGAGGTATACTCTTTCAAATGTTTCGAGAACGTTTAAATGTATAAAAAAATTACCGAAACGGCCGATGAAGGGTAGCGCTCATATGGGTTTTACTTGGGAAAAATCATTTTTCCTAACGAGAAGATAATTCGATTAACTGAAAACTTTTACGGCATGTTTGTTACATTATTGTCCATGTCGTAAATTAATTAATTGTAACCAATTGTTTGGTTTACGAGTTATTATAAAATCCATATGAGAAAGTCACGGCATTTAATCAAACTTGTCCCATTCATGCAATTATCGATATTTCTCTATTATCCCGTACGCCGTGCCATTCGGAATATAATGCAGATTAATAATCTAGAAATTAAATTCCCTTCAACAGGGAGTACGTTTATCGATAGCCTCGCCCATATATGTGTGTATAATGCGTACTCGATGTCGACATCATTTGTAATTTATCATTTCCTAGAGAATACCGCGCTTTTAACGGCACAATGTTAAAACAAACGGCAAATTTTCCGCGAAAGAGAATACGATTTTTTTTAAAAATAGGTTTGCCGAGAGTCGTGTAGCCTCCCTCTGTTTTATCGGGGGGAGACATGGTATGCATGAGCACAGAGATATTTATTTGTAATATATAGCTAATTAAGGAAGCATTGTAAATATCATCGAGCTGTCGAGCTTAAGAGAGAATGTAAGATAACTTAAATACATTCACAATAAAATCCATTATATTTTTATTTAAAAAAAAGGGAGAAGAAAGCTCTGCACCTGTCCCGTTAATTCCAACATTGTCACGACAAGCTCCTCGGAGCGCGACGTACGAGCTGTGCACGGCGCATTGTGCATAGCGTAAGTACACGTGCGCTCGTGTCAGAGTCTCGTAAAGTAATAAGCTCCCTTCAACCCTTTGCCGGTGATGATGATACAGCGTTCCTCCAGGGACAATACATCGCGATAGACGCACAAATACCAGAAGCCGTCGACCCAAGCTGCAGCTAGTAAGCGTAGGTGCATCGATAAATGACGGATTATCGAATTTATGAGATCCTTGATTATACAATCCACGTGGTATTTTTGCATAAAACGATAATTATATTCTTGTAGAATTAATATTAGTTTTTCGGGTTTATATGCAATGTTACAAGTTGCCGCGACCAAACAACATCTTTCGACATACTTTTTATATATTTCTAATTTTAAATATCTTTCCTATATTCTTTTTATAAAATAATTCTTTTGTTACGTCAATAGACTACGATTTTCTTGTTTTGCTAACCCAGATCTGTTACCAGCGAAAAGAATTAATTCGATCCGATCCAGGGTAATAGGAATTAAATTCCTTGATCTAAAACAGGACTAAAGAACGCCGCTCTTGAGAAAGGCGTCGTAGTGTCTCCAACGAGTCATTGATTCATGTTTTGGAGCCCAAAAACGTTCGCTGTACGCGTTCCGTGCGCATACTTGAAAGACAATAAGGTAAGCTATCCATCACTCCTTAATCCTATTCTTCCTTTTCTTGCCTCTTTTTTTCCTAAGTGTCTTCCTTGCTTAAACTCACAAAAAATCCTGGAAGGTCTTCGAACATAAACTTTCATTTTATCCATATTGGAAAATTATTATTTTATTCGAAATTCTAAAAGACAAGTCGTGTCCGACGAATGTTTTCTTTTGAGAAACTTGTTTAGAGTCAGAAATTAACAAGAAACGAGAAAGGAATAACGAAAAGCGAGATACGTTTTGGAAAAAGGTAAGTTCACGCTTATGTATTAATTTTTTAATCATACGTAAAACGGCTTTTTGAAATTATCGGGAAATAAGATACAAGCGCTAATATTTCAAATTAAATTATTAAATTTATATTATTCTGCACGAGCAAGAGTATTAAAAAAAATATAATCGCAAGATATAAAATCGCAAATTACAATTTTGATTAATAAAAAAAATAAAAATTAAATCGCGAATGCAGAAAAAATGCAGCGTCACATTTTACTAAAATAGCGGGTTTTTATCTTCATATCTTAAAAATTTTGGAAAGCGGTAATTCCATTATTTTCTGTATCTTTTATTCTTTCCTATTTACGTATCTTTACGTATAGCGAGCGAAGAGAATACACATCTAACGCGCGACAAGTGCTCGAAATCGGAAACGTGAGAGATGAAATATTCGACGCGTGAAATAATATTTCGTAGTTGGATATCTCTCGTAACGTTTTTTTGGAAACTCGTCGCTCGCGCGGAGCCGTTTGTTGTTATGAAGCGCGACCTTGTTTACGTTCGCGTTGAGGCTCGAACGCGGGGCAATGTGCCGTCGGCCCGCGGCCGCCGCCGCCGCACTGCTCCTCGGAACGCGGTCGGGACAAGAGCTCGCAGACCGCGGAATCGTAGTATTTCCCACAATTAGCGATTAGTTGCCAGCTCGATTGACCATTCTCGCGATTCGCCCGCATACCACGCGAGAGGCGGTGTACTCTTCTTGTGTAGACTCTCAGCTATTTGTGGTCAGCGCTGCTAAAATAGGAATCGAGGAATTGTCGCGTATACATTTTCGCTCGGACTCGAATACAGATACCTCGATTGCGTAATATGCGCGTGCAATAAGCGAATCCGAATTCCGATCATACGTGCTTTTTCGTTTCATTTCGACCCTCCCAGTCGCCGCGCGGGATCTTTGCAAGTCCGATGTTCGGTAAACCGCATTTTTTCGTAATAAAATACAAATATTTCGCCATTTGAAAGTTTGAATAAATATAATAAATAAAATAAATATTACCTTCCGAAATAGATATAAATTGATTTTTTATTTTGGGATATTTCAAGATCCCACCCAGTGAAAAATAGTTGGTCAAATCGATGTCGCGTCTATGTATTTTGTATCGAAGAGGCATCACGTCGACATCGCGTCGATATCTTTCGTCATTTCTCACTGGGCACGCGTCGATTCGTTACGAGAAATAGCGCCGCGACTGAAGGGTTAATTAGATATTGAAGTGACTTGCGTCGTGCCGCGCGCTATCGAGGTGAAGTTGCCGTCGGCAGATTTTTTCGAACATTATAGTCATTGACGAGGTGTCGCGGATACGGGAAGGATCGATGTCAGCCAACTGTCGTGACGCATATGATCGGTAAAAACGCTCGGTAATTAACTCTCGTCTTTTAATATGTGTGAACAGCGTAAATTCGTGGCTCGCGCTCACGCCGCGCGACGGTGATTTGTTGTAAAACGCGCTTTGTGAGATTTATTCGATCGAGAGTCCGTCGCGCTGGAACGCACCGGTCATATTTCCGGGATACTGCGTGCCGCGAATATTTATCTTTAATTTCGACCCGCGTGTTTGTTCGCACTCGCATATTTGTTCACTTATCTTGTAATGCGATGTAATCGCGGGGATCTAGAACGCGTATATTCGTATCAAGCATATATTCGTAATTCAAGGCACAGGTAACAGCGACAGACGACATGCGACTATCGGCGAGTCGCGGCGCGTGAAGTTAGCTGCGCGTACCCTCTCTGTTATTTCGAACGCGCTCGTCACGTCAATTCGCAAAACGCGCGTGAGGATCGCAATTTGGGAAATGATCGAAATGTCTTTTGCGTCACAATGTGCACGTCGCGTAGCGGGCTGCTGGTATCTCACAATCGTAATGTAATAT